>BGPR01001010.1:248117-334575 GCA_013235015.1 Araneus ventricosus | reverse complement strand
CCATTATCCTTACCCGATGTATCCCCCTCCTCAATTCCCTAATTATCCCCAGTATTTTGGGAATTCTTTCGCAAATCTGTCCAGCCAAACCACGACGACGGACGGCGACTTCAGTGACCAGTCGGAGGCTTCGTCCAGGCATCATGGCAGAAAGTATCCTTTCAGGAAAAGGGCAAAAAGAAGCCAGAGTGTGATGGTGGACAGAATGCAATATCCAGGTAAAGGGATACGAGTTTGAGTAAATCAAATGCTTTATTTATTTATTGTAACATTTTTTTTATTATTGCTCTGGATAAATTGAAGGATGAGTTATGGATGAGTTTTATGCTTTATTTTGTGAATTAAACTTTTTTATTTATTCAATAAATTCTAATCAGTTTTTATTTCACTGCTCTGGATAAACCGAAGGATAAATTATGGATGAGTTTCTATTTTGTTTATTTTATGAATCAAACTTTTGATTTATTCAATCAATACTGACAATTTTTTAAAAAAATTATTGCTCTAGATAAATCGAAGAATAAATTATGGATGCATTTTCTGTTTTGTTCGTTATGTGTGTATAGAACCCCCATGCAGTCAATCGACATCTAGCTTAATGCTTTCTCGTTCGAAATCTTCTTAATTTCAGCACTCTGAAGATGTTGATGAAATTTAAATTATTTTTTCAATTGTTATGGCTTCAGGGTGCTTTGAAAGTACCAAATTTTTGGTTGTTATTTCTGACATCTTACATGTTTGTGTAAAAAAGGAGCCTCTATTTGCGGAATTACTGTCAAAATTACTTGTACTTTGTTAGAGCTCTTTGTAAATTTATATATAAAACTATCTTCAATGTGTATAGGAGCCAAATTATATTAAGTTTTTTAATTGATAGATTAAAGAAACTAACAGGCAAAAAGAATTGACAAAATCAAGAAAAGAAAGGAACACATAATTCTACCTTTTACATAGAAAAATCTAAGCCGATTTGAACTTCGTACTCGAAATAGAAGCCAAATATATTTGACGACTGCTAAAATTGAGGATAACTTTAGGGAATTGGTGACAACAAAACAGGAAACTCGTCTATTCAATGCAAGAAAACTTTGTTTTTAATTATAATTTAGCGTATTTGGAACAAGTAATCGGTATCAAAACAAAAAGTCACTAGTTAATAAAATTTTTGATAGCAGCTATTAATCAATGAATAATATCATTTGAAAATATTATCTCGTTTCTGAATGTCTGCTTTCTTTCAACTTTTAAGAACTATAGTTTATATGAAATTTCTAATCAGCAAGTGACCCTACTCTAAAAGGATTATTTGTATATGATAATAATGTGGTTTAATAACTGAAGGCATCTCAAGTTGCAATTCATGTTTAAATGAATTACAGTTATTACTGATATAGATTAACTTTGAAATTATCCAACTCTGAAACGGTGTAGTAAATAATTTATTCTATTTTAACCTTATGCAATGTATGTTTCTCTGCCAAGGAATTTTCAAATTGTATTTTATCAGTATAAAGCTGAGTATAATTAACGCACATGTATAATTCAAGAGAAAATGTAGAAAACAGCAATATATATAAAGCAAAAATCGATTGATGTAGAAGTTCGTAATATTCGATTTACAGCGTATGTTATCAGATAGGAATTTTCCATTTTCTTTGAAATGTTAGCATAACATAGTATATTTGTTCATTTCAATTACTATTTTTCCTAACATTTAATTTATGACAAAATCAAAATTGGTCATAGCGATTTAAAGAAAATTATTTATTAAACTATCTATTCTCAAAACTTTAGTACAATGATACTAATTTTAACTTCAAAATAAACTCTTGTGGTTTTGTAGTCATGTTAAATTTTCATCAATTAACTACATTCTAAGCTTTATCGTAAAAATCTCTCATAACTATGCCGTCGATTAATATAATGTTGAAACTGGAATCTCTCCATTACTTCACGCCTTCATATAATTTCTTAACACATTCATCGCTATGGGCAAATTAGATGCAAGGTCCAAGAAAGACAAAAAGTAACCGTGCTCGCCATGACAATTTATAAATAAAAAAAGCCGTATTCTGCCGACATCTATTAATATGTTTAACTTAATAAATTTGTTATGAAAGTCAACTTCTAGTCCGCAGCGAAGATTCCTGAAGGACGAGATATCTCGTCCGTCGCGATGAATGTGTGAAATCTCATCTTCTATTTAACTTTCAGGCCAGTTCTATCCCTTTGGGCCTTTCCCACCTGGCTACGGCCCCGGTCCATGGGGCGCACCCTTTCCCATGGAGGCACCGCCCTCTCCTGCCAGTTCTCTCCGGTCTCTCAACAGAGTGGGTCGCACGAGACGCAGGAAAAAACTGACCAGCGAAGACGACGATGAAGAGTTCTCAATGTCCAGTTCTCCGATGAGTCGCCCTAAGTCATCGTCTTCGGAAAGACCCCTCCCTGCCCAGAAGTCCCCCTCCAAACCACCAAAATCCACATCATCGGAAGAGGAAGAAAGTGATGAAGAGGATAGAAGAAGTGGAAGGAAGGATAGGGTGTGTAACTTTTGTTTACTGTTTATTATTGAAATGGTGGCTCTCATCTCACTTAGTCTAGCTTATCTGTCATATCCATGATAAAGGGGAAGCGTTGCATTTCCTGTTGGCCTAAACGATATAAGAGCACATAGTTAGAACCTGACACTCCAACACATTTAGGTAGGATGCCTTGGTGGAGGACTTTCCATTGTCGTAGCGAGGGGAAGTGGTGCCCGGGCATAACGTTATGTTTCGCCCCCCCCCCCCATCGTAAGCAGTGCTTTGTTATGCACGGCGCCCGGTGCATGGTATGAATTTCTCGTCATTCATATTTGGCTTAAAAAGGGACATAAAACACATAAATACTTTATATCCATGGCGCCCCTAAGAATCGCTCTACAGGCATCTATACTCTACTTGACTGGGACTTTCAGGGAAAATGAACCACATTTTTACTTCGCTTGAAGGGAGGTTTCTATCAGCCAACTCAACCGTGGAGATCCATTAGTTGTAAAAGCATGTGTCAGTCTACCAGCTTTTGAATAATGATGCTTAAGAGCGAGGGAGAGGATAGAATCTACAAACTTCTTTTTCAAATTCGTGCTCCTCAACCAAATAGGCTACTTACCAGTTATTATTTGATAGAAATGCACACATATTATTGGCGAAATTTATATTTTATTTCTTAGGCAAGCATAAAATGGTTCTAAAATGTTTATTTATTTAACGAAACTTTTGAGAAAATTAACAGAAATAAAATTATCCTTTTTTAGTAAATGTATTATCATTATTTGTTAGTAAAAATTAAAAAATTGGGGGAAAGCGACTTAGAAATAAATACTTCATATTAAAAAAATGTTTATCCCACATTAATTAGTTAGTTAATTTTATCCAGATTCATTAATTAACATTATTCAGTCGTTATTCATTTGTACTCAGATTATGTTGCCATCTAAGCTTCATCAGACCCTTTCCAGACCGAATTAAAAGTAGAAATTCTCATAAAAGCAGATTATTCCGGTGATGCCAAACAGCATCACAAACTTCGAAAGGGTTAAAGTACCGTAACTGATCGTGCCATACTTTTCAGACCTTGAGGAGAAATTCAAATCCAAGAAGGCTTCCTTCTCCAGTTCCGAAAAGTCCTCAAGTCGTCCACAAAAAGATCTCGAAGCAAAAACAACAGGAAACGCTGAAGCATTCTGAGGCAGAAAGCATTCAAGCGAGTATCAGCAAAATGGAGAGGGGGCCTTCGAGAGAGTCGAATCGAAGCAGGTATTCGGACGCTGAAGACATGCCAACCAGTCCAGCGAGAATGGACAGGAGATCGTCGCGGGAATCTAATGCAGGTTTGTTACTAATTCATATTTATAAAATCGTGTTTATCTTATGTTGGGCTGAATGAGCTTAATCCACCCATCTTTTTTTCTCTTATACGAAGTTATGCAAAGAGAAAATATTGTAATCGTCAAAAATTCGAACCACGAGATTTTGATGAGTTTTGATTGAATGACTGTTTTAGACCTACCCGAGTCCGAAAAAAAACTTTTTTGGAATTCTCTCTTTTTGCATATCTTTAATAGTCTCGATGGAGTATTTATGCATGCCTCGATCTCTTCAGTCTTTCTGTATGTATAATTCAAAAACTGATCGAGCTGGACAAATAAAATTTAGTATGTAATCTTTGCAATGAATATGCAATTTTTTTTATTGAATTTCAGACGAAATTTTTCAGAGGAATGGAATCTATCCGTACACCTGTAGATGTGTGAACACGATAAGTCAAAACAAAATAAACTAAATAAATGAAATTTGGCTTACGGTTATATCACAAAAATTAAACATCTGCTTCAGATTTTGGACCAAATGTTTCAATGGGTTGATAATCTATCAGTCTGTCTATACCTGTGTATGTAACTCAAAACTTTGTTAGTTAAATAAATAAAATTTATTATGTTGTTTTCATACCAAATTTGTAGATCTACATCCAATTTTGAACCAAATCGGTGAAGGTAAGACTTCCAAAATGCATACTTGATTTCCATCACTATATTGCGAAACTAAAAACTGTACGAGCCATACTGTGATAAAATGCGATAAATTAGATGGGAGAACACTCTTATTGGCATGTTATAATGCAAGGTGTTATTCCAAGAAGTTTGGGAAGACCAAACTAGACTGATGGTTTCCGAGATTAGAGTCCTCTATTCCTACTGAAGACCCGTCATTTCACGGACTTGGCGCTTATTCATTCCGTCGAATCAAATGTTCTTCCATGTAAACCTGGTATTGGAGCTTGGGCAGGAGGAGAGGGGAAGGAATGAAAACATTTATATTCTATATTTCCTTGTTTTAGGAATTTTTTATATCCTAAAACTTTCATCTGCGTTTAATGAGTTTCTGAAGAAAATTTCGCCTAAAAACATTTCATGTCTAAAATATTGCATTGCTGGTTCATGCTAATAGTTTCTAAATACCTATTTGGCAAGAGCGTTGGGCTTCGTCCACAACAAAAAAAGGCAGACATACAGAAAAAATAATACCGGCGGTTTCAATTCATACGAAAAAATTTAGTCATTTTATTGTACAATTTTTGAGTGGACACGGTAAATTCCCAGCGTATTTTGTACGATTTGGGAGGAGCTTGAACATCAAATGCCCTTGTGGCGCCGTGGGAGATACTTTACACTACGTAGTGAATTGCCCATTCACGGGAAAGTATGTCAAAAAATTAATTTATAATAAAGACAAACTGTCCACAATTTTAAACAGAGAGGAAAATTTAGGTCTCCTTCATTCGATTTATCAGGAGGTTAATAACCTCGTTCCACAGGTTTAGTCCTGTTTGTTTGTTTTCTTTTTTTTCTGCTTGTCAATTTCTGTTAGAATTTAGAGCCGACCAAGTCTGCGGCAGCATGAAACCACGTCATCTAAGGTGACTTGCACATTTTGGTGACCCTCCGGATGGAAGCATCGATGTACGAGAAAGTGTATATATATATATAGTACGAGAACATCTCACGGGCCCTCAGCACTATCCTGACAATGGACTCATCTCCGGGATCAGGGGCGAAGTGTCCCGTAATCAAGAAGAAGAAGTTTCTAAATACCTTTAACTGTGGATAATAGATGAACTGAATGTCTGGTCTATGAACAAAGCGAACAATGAACACTTTCGGAGAGGACTTTTCAGTCCAGACGATGAGCACATGCACATCTCATCACACACAACAGACACGATATTGACATTGTCTTCAACTATGTCAAATACAGTACTTTGGGTAAACATAGAAAAGTATAAAGTACTATTAATTTCTAGGTAAAGGTGGTACAAAAGATATACCATCAAACTTGAAAGAAGTAACGTCCCTGAAACGAGGAAAGAACTTGAATGTGGAAAACTCGAGATTATGCATGCATTATAGTTATTCATATCAATAAAAACATTAAAAAGCTATATAAATGCTTTATTTATTTTTGGGCATCCAGAACGGATCTCCATAAAGATTTATCGTATTTCCATGGTCCGTGTATGAATATTTGGTTTAATGAAGGTAGTATCCCATACTAAAACCTGAACTTTAATACTTCTGTAAAATAGGCAGACATCTATCGATTTCTAGCGATGGAGGATAACGCGCAGAACTGTTTGCGATGATTGTATTCGATATGATGTAAAGGGCAGCACCCGCCCTACTAATTACCTTTTCTTTAATGTTCGTGCCGTCCTTAATGTTCGTCTTGTACCAATTAAATATCTAAAATATCATACATGTGTTTCCATCTGTCTAAAAAAAATGCACACTCCATCTCACATGGGAGCTTGGATTCCATCCTACCTGAATATTGTCTCCGAACAAATCATGTTTGTTAACCTAAGGTAACCAGACGTCCCTGGTTATACGTCACAAATGTTGCCTATTTGTCTTGGATTTTTCTCGAATATAAACTAAGTATCCTCGATGATCTTATATTTCGCTTATAGTTAAATATTTCATATTAGAAGTATAAACTAGTTTTATTTTTAAAAAATTAAATAAAAAGATTAATTTTAAATTTTTGAATTTTACTTCACACATATATAGTGATGAGATGTCCCAGTTTAGCCGGGATATCCAAAATTTTCGACTCCTTGTTCTGGAATGAAAAAGTGTCCCAAATTTTGAAATTAAATGTCCCGGACTGTCCCATTGCTTTACTTATCAATAAAATGTTCATATTGAAAACGATTAGTTGAATTTAATTTTGTAAAATATTAGCCTCTGAAAAACTCTCCTTCCTAATTTTGCTGTACATGTAATGTGTTCACCTTAATATGGCCTATATGGATGAAATGGCCTGATGCAAAAGTAGTAAAATCATTTTCAGAACATTATTTTTGTTTCATCTCTGTTTATCGAGCAGTTAACTATTTCATTGTTTCTGAATTTCATTTTATTTATTTATTACCATGCTTTTCAGATTTTTTCAATAATCCCTGCAATCTCCCTACTCCGAAAATGCAATACATAAATAATTTGCGTTTCTTTTCCTGTTTTCTCATCAGATCCAACTGAGAAAGATGCAGATGTGTGGACCCCTTCGTCCTCTTGGCAGTGCAAGCACTGCACCTTCATCAACCCAGCCGGCAATCGCATCTGCCAGGTGTGCTGCAAGACTGCCACGGCTGAAGAGTCTACTCTGGTATCGAGTAGACCCAACAGTGCTAGTGCCAGTGCCGGCAGCAGAAAGCAGAGCCTCAGTTCCGAGAAAAGTTGCTCTTCTCCAGAGAAACGGATGGAAGAAGAGGAGGATCCAGGTGCCAGCAAAGAGACGCAAGACATGGCGGTGCTCAACACGGCTCTGGATGAAGCAGAAAAAGTACATAACACTAATGAGCATCAATAGTATGATTAAATACTTTATCGACCAACCACTTAGTCGACAGTTGTTAGCGTATAACAGGACCTGAACAAATTAAATCTTTCTGATAAGATATGGGGAATTTTGACTTTAAATATATTTGGAATGTTGACATTCAAAGAAAAAAAATGTTTAGTAAAACTCGCTTCATATTTGTTTGGAAATATGTGTTTTAATTTTTTAAAAGTACCATCTATTTTGATGTTTACAATGATAAATTTAATTGACGCAAGAAATTATAATAAATCTTTTCTCTTAAATAAATTCTGGTCATTATAAAGACCAGTGCTAAAGATTAAAAGAACATATTTTAAAATGTGATCCATTCTTTAACGCTCCAAGTAAACAAATATTTTGGTATATCTCTCATCACAGAGAAACGGTCTTATAACGTCCACAAACAGTACTTTTAAATACATAATCGAATCATTGTATTTTGAAGAAAATTTTACCGGGAGTTTTTTAATAAAGTCTTCTAATAAATATGTAATTTTCTTTGGAGCTGAATAGTAAGAACAGAAACAGCCAATTCGACGGCTTGAAGGGTCATAAAAACCTCTATTTCCAAATTAAAATACTTTCAGGGATTTGCACGGATCAATAGTTAGTTGAAGATGACATGATAGTTTTCTTGGATTTTATTCGATGTTTAAACCATCCAATTTCTTGCCCGTGTCTTTATTCTTTAGGTTCATCAAACTACTTACTTAAAAAAGACATATAAATGATTGTATCTTTTTTATTTTTGGAAGATATTTCTGGTTGAAATATTTTGGAAATGATCTAACTGTCTGCATCCACCAAGAAATGAATTTAAAAAAAATAAAAGTGTAATTTATGTTTTATTTCTTTTTTCAGTTTAAAGCACAATTATTAGAGCAGTCATATGGACTTATTACTTAATATACTTGTAAATTATTGATTTTATACGGTATTATAATATATTTCTCCTGCAAAATGTTTTAAATTATTTTCGTTTACAGGAAATTACAAGAGGGCTCGAAGAACTAATGAAACTAAAAGAAGATTTCAAAGCTTCGAAATCTGATGAAAAACCTACTCGTTCATCTCCAAGCAAACCTCCAACAATACCAGAAGCCTCTTCCTCCAAACCGGTTTACAAATCTTCAGGTAAACTAAGGACAAGTATTTTAGACAAAATTATACCACCAAACAAACAAACCACTGCATCAACTTCCACCTCAACCGAAACACAAACTGGTCCCAGTTCAAAAACTGACAGAATAGTTGAAGCCAGAAGACCTTCAACATCTTCCACAACTTCTGACGCTTACAACTCTCCGACTGCCCAAAGTCCACAACTCGAAAGAACGGACATGGGTCGCAATAGCAAAAAAGGCGCCATCAGCAAGTCTGGTGCACGCAAAGAAATGTCCTGCCAAACTCAACCAGACGACCTAATGGACTATTACGACAGGAAAAACGTGGAGGAAGAAGCCTATCTAGGCAACGCCAGGTATGGACCACGTCAAGGAGATAGGATGGACAATGCCCAGTCGCCTATTTCGTTTATGTATGATAGAGGCTATGGTATGATGCAGAGATCACATTCAAGACAATCGCTGTTCACTGGACGAATGAACGATTTTGGACCTATGGATTATGGGTTTGGTGCAAGGCCAATGTACAGGAGTGTGAGTCGAAGTTCTTTAACTGGAGACTATCCGGTGAGATATTTTCTTGCCATCTTTGTATATTTTCTTGGATAAGTATTCAATTTCAAACACTCTACACTGATATTATTATAATATTTAGTTATTTCATGAAAAATGACCATAAAATATAATTATGATAAAATATAAGTTGATAAATCTTTAGATTTCTTAATGAGTTTCAGAGATTAATCACACAGATTAATCATTATTTATTTACCTAATTAATAAGTTATTTATGAAAAATTATGTATTGAAGCAATTCATAGATAGTCAAATAAAAATCATGATTCCTCTTGGAATCATTGTTAGAGTTGACAACAGAAATAATCACTTTGTAATTTTGTCTGATAAAATTCCAAATTCTGCCAATTTCTGTCACTGATCTATAAATATGAAAACACTAGTTCGTTTATGAATATAATAATATTTTGTTTCAGGTTAGAAAGTAATCTGCCTTAGAAAGTGACAGTCACTAAAGTTATGTAACATAATTTCATTTAAATGCCAATTACTTTTAAATGCTTGAAATGTATCAAATGCTTTATAAACGTTTGACGAAAGTTCAATTCGATGGTATTTTAACTTTCGCATAAAAAATGTTTCTTCTAAAAAGATATTTTTATAATGGGGTCAAGCTTTGGTTTAAAAACTATAATTTTTAAATATTGTTGTTTCCTTCTATATATTTTGCATTATTTTAACAAGAAAGAGTTTTCACGTCTTTTTTATTTCTTAATTTAAATCTTCATAAATATAATATTAAATCTCCTGTTGAAGCATCTTTTGTTTATTGTAAATAATTCTGCATTAAATAACAGGATTCATTTCATTATTTTAAATGAAAAAATTGGAAGATTGACTTTGAAATAAATATTTAATTATCTGCCCTTTAGAAGATGAGACATTAGATTAGCATTAATTATAAGAATCTGTTTTTTAAATTAATGATGGAAAATAATTTTTGAAAATAATTTGGTGCTTTCAGGAAGGCAGGCTTTCCGAATTTAGTAACTTGAGAAAACCAGAATACTATTTGAGCATGGAAGAACTCGTGGAAAGACGTCGGCAGGAAGCCATAAGAGTCCAAGGATTAGAGCTTGTTCGAATGATACGAGTAAGTCTATTTTCCGAGTGTAGAATATCCTTGTGTTTGAACGATGCTAGTAAGTCCATTTTCAAAATGAAAAATGCGCCTCTATCCAAATGAGATGATTAAATTCGCTTTCAAGGTGTAGAATAATTCTCTGTTCAAACGATACGAGTAAGTCCATCTTCAAAGTGTAGAATTGCTCTCTGTTCAAATGATACGAGTTAAGCCCATGTTCAAGATATGGAATGCCCACTCTGTTCGAATGAGTTGGGGAGATTCACTTTCAAAGTATAGAATCTCCACTGTTCGTATGATACGAATTAAGTAAATCTTTAAAGCATAGAATTGCCCTCTGTTCGAATGATACGAGTTAAGTTCATCTTCAGAGTAAAGAATGAACCTCTGTTCTAATGATGCAAGTTAAGTCTTTTTCTCGAAATGTAAAAAGCCCCTCAGTCGCAATGATGGAATAATTCTATTTTCAAAGTGTAGAATAAACATCTGTTGTAATGATGCAATAAGTCCATTCTCGAAGTGTATACTCTCCGTTCATTTACTTCTATATAAACTATATAAACACTTAAAAATGAGAAACAAAATATTTGCTTTCCTACTTCTTAATTCTTGAAGGTATTTTAGAAAATTAATTCTTTTATTTAAAAATTATGAAATAATTTATCATTGAATAAAAAAATGTAAAAATTAAGATAGAGATATTTATCGAATTTTCTGTGTGTCCAGAGGTGTAAGAATTTTAAAAGACGAAATTTTTGATTGAAATATATCAACAGTGGATGATTTTTTGAACAATGCTCAGATGTTGGAACTGGGAAATATGGATGTAACATGATTTCGATTCTTCTATTAGATAAGAAACATGAGCCAAAGTACCAAGTCCGTTGGAACGTCTACCTAGTTCTTTTTGCATAATTTTCAACACAAAAAGTGGAGAAATTAGCAAACACAAAGTCGTAATTTATAGTTTATACATCTATCAAAAATTCTCGCTTCTTTTCGTGCAGGAAGCTGAACAACAAGGCTTCACTGCCGACGACATCCAAGTCGCCCTGAACAACTGTGGGAAGCAGAACCCTCTGGAATGGTTGCGAGAGAATTGGAAGATCATGGTGGAGAACGTCATCGCTCTGTCGACGAGTTACGCGAATGATAAGAAAGAGAATGACATCGGCACTGTGAGCGAGAATGAAGCGAGGGAAGCTCTGAGGCTGCACAAAGGCCATATCTGGGCATCGGTCACGGAATGTGTGGAAACTCGTCAAAGAAAGGTGATGGACAATATATTTTTAGCCAAAGGTTTTGAATGTCTGGTTTTTAGATAGTTTTGCTCCAATAATGTTGTCAAAATAATCTTTTTTTCATTCAAAAATTTTGTAGAACGCCACCTCGGAAGGCAGTGGTATCCGTGAACCCTCTATAAGTTTTAGCTGAGCGAAGTTATGCCATAGAGAGCCAACTACTCTTCATAGATTTCAGGCTCACTATTACAAACAGAACTAAGTGTTTGTAATTAATCATGCAAAATTAAACCAATTCTAACTCGTTGTTCAACGGATTACTTATCATGCAATGCTTAATTCTGAGAAAATGAAGAATTATAAGTTTTTCTTTAAATATGTACTTCAGAGTTGGTTCCCTATTGCATAACTAAGTCCAAAAGTAAAAGCATCGAAAGTTCAAGCAGCCGTAAGCTAGAGTTGGAGTGGTGCGGAAGATTGGAAAGGGGGTGCCAGTTCAGGTGTCGTCCTCCTCATCTAGCCGCGGTTCAAAATTACGAGATCCGTCCCAAAATAGCCTACGTGTTGCTTTAAAACGTGTCGTTAATATAATTCAACTCAACTAATCCTTAAGCCAGGTTGCAGCCGGAATTTAGTTAATTGGGTTTTAGTTCAGATGCCATCTTCTTAGAAGGAATGTAATTTAAAATTGTAAGTCCAATCAGTAAGCAACTCGATTAATCGCCGTACGAAGATCCAGAAATTCGATTTTATGAGAAAGTTTACAACACTCTCATATTCCAAATTTCATATTTTTAGTTGATGGAATATTGCATTTAATGCGACTTATCGATATGCTACAATGCTTTTCGACTTCGAATAAAATCATTCGCAATCATAGAAATTTGCAAAATCTGAAAGCAAAGATTCGTTGTTTTCTTTTAGGTTATTCTAAATGCCAGATTTGCAAAATTGTTAAACATTTTAATTTAGCCTACAAAAAATTAATATCATGGTTTCCGAAATTCATTCTTTTTCAGCAAGACCTCATTAGACTAGCGGAATCAGAACAATTAAAAACTGTGGTCAATAATTTATTATTTTTCTTGTTGCCAGTCTAACATGATTTTTCTGACTTCTAATCTAGTTCTGTCTAGAACAAAGGCATAAAAATATTTATTGGTTTGCTGACTTTATTTATAATCCACTAAATGTGGTTCAAAAGTATTTAAACTTGCTGAACTAATTCAGGATGGAAACTTGATAATAATTAATATCTAATACAACAAATGAAATTAAAGAAATTGAAAAATTACTTATTTACAAAAGTTTTAGAAGTTTCGACATTCAGTCTGTTTTTTTAAACAACATAAACTCGTTAAAAACTAACTTTTATCTTTTCTTTTCAGTTCCTGGAACTAAAAGCCCGTGGGAAATTCAGTTCTAAGGACATCACTGATGCTTTGACTTCTAGTCAAGGTGATGTAGAGCTGTCCTATGCTAAGCTCACCAAATCTACATCAAAACCTTTTTTAATGAGGATATGGGGGGCAGGAGAAGGAGCTCAGAACAAAGACGGTGCCTTACCAAAGCCTTATGAATTTAGCAGAAGTCAGGTTGAAACGTACCAAAAGGACTACATCGATGCAGATGATGTTCAGAGTGATGAGCTTTGGGATGAAGAAGAGGAGGATGTAGAGTGGGATGAGGATTACGATGAACAAGAAGATGAAGATGAGACAGAGGACATAAATCTCCAGACATGTCGTGATGATGTTTGCTTAACTTCTGACATAACAACACCTGACAGTGATAGAAGTGACTACTGTGATGCCTTTGGTACAAATACACTGGAAAGAAATGTCTCATCTCCAGAAAGTGACACTTTTTTTGTGATACCTGACACCAAACAAACCAAAAAGAGTAATGGACTTCTAAGTAAGTTGGCAGCTCTTAGAAAAGATGGTAAAGACTCAAAAAAGTCCACGTCGAAGTTTTATGATGAAGAGATGGAACCTACATCTGATACTCAAGATGATGTTGAAGAAAAAGAGCAACAGAAATCTTATAACCCTTTTAATGTAATCAAAAATACATTTTCAGCTATACGTGATACCGTTAGTGGTTCGTCCAAAAGCGAGAAAAAGTTACCTTGTGCTGCACCCGAGAGGAGGACTATAATCGTTAGAGGACAAATTGCTCATGAATCCCTGAGTGATGATAAGAAAGGCAACGATGAGAAAACAAATTGTGCGAAAGATGATTCTGCGTTGAAAGATGATCTCCCAAATATTGGAGAAATACCGGGTAAGGAGACTGGAGCGATACCCAAGCATTCAACTGTAAATGCTGCTTCAAAAAATATTGATAAATCTAAAGAGATTTCTAAGGAGATGGAAATTCAGAAAAACATTGCCGATACCGATAACGCAGTTAAAGAGATACGTTCTGCGCTGGAGGCAGATTCTTTAAAAGATTCTGTTGGAAGTAAATCTCCGCTTTCACGAAGTCCTAAAATCAAAGTGAAAGAAATAAATCAGGTTAAGAAATCGACTGAAGAATTGAGATCTACTGAAGCCAGTTCTAATCATGATGGAAACCTCACACCTAAAAATAACTCACAATTTTTGAAAAATGAAACACCAAGGGAGCGGAGAAAAAGTCCCAGTCCTAAAATTGAAAAAGAAAATTCTCCCAGTAAAAATAACGATAAGCTAATGGAAAAGGATTCTAAATCAAATTCAGATCAAAAATCCGAAAATACAGCTCCTATTAAAAAAGAGAAACAGACTTTGGAAAGTAATGATAATAATAGAGTGACACCCGATTTGGCTGAACATCCGCCGGTTTTTTCTACAGTGAAAAACGATAAAACTTCATTGAAAAAAGAATCTACTGAACCAGAGACAAATAAACCTGGAACAAATGAAAAATTGGAGATCAAGAAAAATGAAATTACTAAGGCACAAAAGAAAATTAATTTACTCGAAGAAAACAAGGCTTATGAACACGAGCAAGAAACTAAAATTGATATCCCATATATAGATTCCTCTACAAGTATTGATACAGTTGCTGAGATATCTAGTGAATGTTCTACCTCTAATGATGGTAACAAGTTAAAAGAAACCGCCAAGAAAAATGAAGGAGAGCAATTAGAATCACTCAATAAGCATAATGATAAAACTAATCTAGATAATTTATCAGGTAAGCTTAATCAGATTGCTCAAGCTGATTCCAAACAATCATCAGATAAGATACAAGCAAGCAGCAGTTTTGTTGCAAAAGACGTGCCTAACAAAACAGTCGAAGCCACCAAACCTCCTAATGAACAGAAACTTGACCAAGTCAGTTCTTCAAATGAACTTGATCAGGTTTCCACAGATTCAAAACAACTTAGAAACAAGAAACGTGAAGAAAGTAGTGCAAAGGTCCTAAAACCCGAGGACATCCCAGGACCTAGTACCACTGAAAGTGGTTTCAAACATTCAACTGAAAAGGTTAACCAACAAGAAAACAAAACTTTAAAACAATCTACTTCAAAACAAAAGTTAAATTCGGAAGACTTGAATGGATCTAAATCACCTGTTCAAGACAAGCAGAAGGATGACCAAGAAGCTAATCTGAAACATAATTTAAAATTAAACAGAGAAAGTGAAATTCAGCCGCCGCTAGATAGAATCAAGGCATCTTCCACTGTAGCGACGAATGAAGAAAATGAATCCAAAAGAAGGTCGCTTATGTCTCCACTTTTGTCTTCGAAAGAAAATGATATTAAATCTGACTCTGGCTCGCACACTGTCGTAAATAAACAACCACTAGAAGAAAAGGAAACGGATACAGTTGTTAATTCAGACGAGACATCTAAAATCCAAGTTGATTATCCTGAGGAATCATCTGTTTCAGCTGCCAACGAAGTCATTAGTGATTTGACTGTAATAAAAGCATCAACTTCTCAGACGACTGAAAATCATTTAAAATCAAGTGAAAAGGAAATGAGTGCTGGACCTTCCAAAGAATTAAACAAGTTAAATGATGAAGAACAGTTTCCAATCCAACTTAGAGAAGATGAAACTTCAGAATCGCCGACACTGCTCCATGTAAAAGAAGAAGACAATCCTGAAAATTCTGTAGAAGATAAACAGTCTTTACACCCAGAGAAATCTTCTAAGAAAAACACACGAATTTCTTTACAAGAAACTAATAGTCCTGTTCCAAGTACTTCATTCTCAACTGAAGGTTCTGATTTGTCTGTCGAATCTAATGAATCCTCAAAAGAAAAAACTTCGTCATCTGACGCATCAACTGTTCACCCAAAGAATTTAGCATCAGAAGATTTTGCTGAGCCTCTGCATTCTTCGTCTTCTGATAAAGCTCCTCTTTTAAAAGCTGATAAAAAGAAAGCAACAAGCCCAGTTGAAAGAAGTGTATCCCCGTCTGTAAAAAGCCTTTCGCCTGCACCCGCTGAAACATCAAAGAACGAAGCACATGTATCTGAAATTGGTGATGAAAATCAAGGTTCGTCTGTTGAAATAAATAAACCAAGCACTTCAGCAAGTATAACATCTAAAGAAATCATTTCTGATCAATCGAATGAATCAATTGAAATACCTACTGATATTAGAGATGCTTCTATAGATTCTGATAAAGATCAGACAAAAATTATTTCTATAGATATTCCAAGTACTTCTAGAGAAGTAGAAGAAATTCCAGTTAAACAGTCAGAATCTACAAAATCAGCTGAGCTTATTGAGGAGAATTTGAATTTAAGCTCTCCTTCAACGTCACGAGTAGATACTACAGTGACGTCCGCGCAAAATTCTGAAACAATAAATAATCAACATTCCAAAGATACACTGCAAGAAAATAAGGCAAAAACAAACAACAGTACAAATGATTCCAAATCTTCCACAATTGACAATCAAAGCGGCACTTCTGATTCAAAAAGCTTTCAACCACAGTCAACATCTACTTCCACAAAACTTGAAACAGTTGCTAACACCGAAATGTCCACAAATGACGTTGATGAAGAAGAAGAATCTGACTCATCTGATAACAGCAGAGAAAGCAGTTTGGAGCCACCAAGTCCAGTAGAAGCGCTTAGGAATAGATTCGAAGGACTTACAAATGGAAATGTTGACACCATCAGACCTCAAAGTCCATATCGACGAATGTCCTTCAGGTCTACAAAGGCTGCCATCGCTTTAGAAAGGACGAGGGACACAAGTGTTGAAAAGCCTTGGTTCGCTGCAAAGACAACGACTGAGCAAAAGAAGCCTCCCCCAAAGCGAAGTATTAAACAGCAACTGGAAATTGATGTAAGTATTACACATATGTATATACTTATTTATTATTTTTGATTATACAATACGAATCAAAAATTGAGTTTTCTTCACAGTAAATTACGTTGCTATCGTAGGCATACTAATATCGCGTAATTCAAACACAGAGCAAGAAAAATTGAGTAGTTAATTAATAGTATATTGTTATGTGTTCTTTTCTTAATGCTTGAGATTAAAAAAAAAATTTATATAGGATAAAAATAAGCACATCTTCGAGCAACGAAAATTTAAAAATCTGCAATACCAAAATACCATTTATGTAGTTGCAAGTCACTAGCTTTTTACTGTCGAGATTCCAATAATAATGCCAAATTAATTTTTTTCCAATAATAAATTGGAAACAAATCTACAACCATTTTCTTTTGAAAATTATCTTGAGAATAAAAGTAAGAAATATCACTCTTATTTTTACACACTTAGGCAAACTGTTCCATTTGTTTTATGAAAAGGATCTATTTCTGTTTTATTTTTAAGCTTATAAGCTAAAATGTTGCTTGTCCATCTTGTTGGTCAATTTGGTTTGGTCGTCTGATTATGACTGTTCTGAGCTATTTGCCATCTAGTTTGTGTGACTTCTTGAAAAGTCATTAAAATACTGAAATTCTTTTCTGGCTACTAATACATTCGTTAAAGATCATAATGCGAAATGCAATCTTAGACGTAAAACAATATTTCTTTCGCGGCCGCGTTAGCCTATTTGTAATGTGTCGACCTCAGAACCGTAAGGCTCCAGGCTCGATTCCCGGTTCAACTGAAGAGCCGTCGTGTATTGGGCCCGCTGCACGCTAAATCATGAGTAGGGGGGCTAAATCCGTTGATGCGGTGGGGAAGTTTGATGAGGGAGTGCTAACCCAGGCGTCGTCCTCGTCATCTGACCGCGCTCCAATATTACGAGGTTCGTCCCAAAATAACCCTCGTGTTGCTTCAAAATAGCACGTTAATATATCTAAACTAACCCTCTTTTCATTGACTATACACCATTACATATATATTATACCCATACAGCTATACACCATTTCATCTTACACACTTGGCGAAGACAGACGTAACTTCCTTCATTCATGAAAACTTTTTATTCTCCTTCCAAAATATGATTTTGCACATGCTCTTTCATTTTCAGAGGAAAGTGCGGAAGTTGGTGGCGGACAGAAAAGTCCGAACATACAGAAAAGCGGAGATCGTGGTGCAGTTGATGGACTTGAACTTCGAAGAGGAAGAAGCCATCCAGGCAGCTAACGAATGCTCATCTGTAGAACTAGCCATCAGTTTTCTGCAGCAAGATTGCTTGCTTTGTGCAGGCAAATATCCAGTTTCACAAGTAAAGATATATTGTTGAATTGAAATAAATATATAAAAACAAGAACATAAATTAAATAACATAAAATAACGAATTTAAAAAGCATAATAATTATATTCAGTTTCACAAGTAAAGATATACTGTTGAATTGAAATCTATAATATGAAAAAGAAAATACAAGTGTCTGTCTGCCTGTCGGTTGGTCCCAAGAATTTCTCCTAAACAGTGAACTGTGGCGACATGAAATTTGCACACGACAGTCTGGGGTGCATTTTTAGGTCAACTGTGCTATTTTCAACTTTCAGAATTAATTAGTTATTATTAGTAATATTTAACTTATTGTGAAAAAATTAACCTGAATTGATAAATTTAATTTTTTATAAAGATAGAGATACACACAAATGACGATGTAGACAATTTAAATTTTAATTTAACATTGATTATGGCACAACATGGTTACTACTTGTAACCATAACATAAGATAGATAATAAAACAATACTTAGCATATGGAATTAAGCATGAGTATGTCATATCTCATAGCAGGTCGCGGCACACTCACATCCTGACATCTTCTCCGGAAAGAGGGGGGGGGGGGTAATAAACTAGTATTACCTTTATATATGTGTGGCGATTAAGAAAATTACATCTTCAATGACATCCTGATTCGGATCAATCAGTGATTCGAATCAGCATATCATTCCAGTTAGCGTCAATCACAATGCTGACCAACTAGAGCTAACAAGATTCTAAAATTATTTTGCTGATGCTGCGGATAAAAAGAGGCGAGATTTAATTTATTACCAACATAATTAAATAACGAAAATTAAGCCATTTTAAGCCTAATTATTAGGCGCTTTTCTCCAATAACTTATGAAATATTTATTGCAAGAAATATATTTTTACACCATCTTAAAGAGAAAAAAATTATCTTTTTAATGATATTAACTCCTTTGGGGTATAGTTTTCTCTATAATTGTAATTGACATTTCAAAATTTGTTTTTAGCGCAATTTCTAACAACACTTTCTATTCTTATAAAGTTAAGTTCAAGCCATTTTATTGTTTATCAAATCCTTCATTTACGTGTATTTGCTACTATTAAAGTTAATATAAGAAAGTGTTTTGTTTGGACATTTTTATTTTCGAGGCAGACTTTTCAATTCCGGTATTATGTCGTAGCATATGCCACTTTTAATATGGTTGCACAGTAATCTAATTACTGTACAATTGGATTAATTACTCTACCTTTTTGCTTAATTTTCAAAAATTTTTAAATGACCTTATTGTCTGTGTTTAGTCTTTCAAGGTTACTTAGTTCGGTTCCTATTGAAGCGAGAGGAATTATGAAGGAAAAAAAAGGTCTTTTACCAGTCTATCTGTCACAAGAAATCTTCCTAAACGAGGATTAGTATCGAGATAAAATTTGCACATGCCATTCTGGGGTCCATTTCTAGAATATTTGTGATTTTTTTTAATTTTCAAAAATTATCACTTCTTAAAATATTTAATCAAATAAAAAATTAAGTCAATTTTTGGCCTTTTTTCTTAGTTTTTTTTGTCAATAACTTCTGAAATATATATTGCACGAAGATTATTTATATACCATCTTAAAGAGTAGAAATTTTCCTTTTACTGCTCTGAATTTAAATGGCATACGTTCTTTTCACCTAATTTTAATAAACATTCGAAATTCATTTCAAACACAATCTGTAGCAATGCTTTCTATTATTGTGATTAAATTCAAAACGATCTATTGTTTTATCAAATCCTTCATTCCCATGTTTTTGCCACTGTTAAAGTTATGATAAAAGATATTGCTGTCGTTAAATATATATTCCAAGATTTTATACTTTTATTTAGAGAAAGGCAGAATTTTTGCTTCCGCTTTTATTTCGTAGTGTTTACATCCTTCAATTTGTTTGCACAGTAATCCAAAGACATTAGTTATTTACTCTCTCTATGCGATGTTTCATTCAATTCTTGCGAATTTTCAAATGATCCCAATGAGAGTGTAAATTCATTCAAGGTTATTGAGTCCGGTTACTACCACCGAAAGCAGAGAACCCAAGGAGAAACGGAAGGAACACTATTCGTCGTTTTTCCGATCAGGCACACAGATACAAAAAAGAAGAGAATGGTACTTAGGATAATGGTAGTAAAATCCACTATGTGAAGTAGCTTCTGTTGCCACCGTAGGAATGATGAGGAAGAAAAAATGGAGTAGCAAGGATTGTTAGATTCGTGCCAGGTGGTTCAAAGGCCAGAGGCAAAAGGGAAAGAAGGGATGAAGTGCTGGCCGAGGAGGCCAGATAACACGGTAGTAGTCGAACGAAAACCGAGAGACGCTGCTGTGAAAATCTTTTTAATTAAGCTTAAAATATTATAAATACTTAGACTTGAAAATATTTTTATACCGAGCAACCCCGGGTATATCATCTAGTAAATATATAAAACTAAAAATATAAAATAAATAACATAAGATAACGAACTTCAAGAAAATAATTATTGTTTCCAGTTTAAAACAGTAAATGTATGTTGCTGTATTGAAATAAATATGCAAAATCGAGGACATAAATTAAAAAACATAATTATTAAAGATTGACTGTGCATGTTTTTACCTGTTCTTCCAGATGATTTCCATGGTTCACTGTCCTCACAAAGCCTGCCGAGAGTGCATTCGAGCTTACTTCACAGTTCAGATACGCGACAGAAACATCATGGAGCTCCTTTGCCCGTTTTGTAACGAACCCGACATCTTTGACGAAGATATTGCGCAAGACTATTTCAATCATCTAGATATCATGGTAAGTTTGGATCACTGTTGCATGGAATTATACCAATTAACCATACCTTACACGTTTGCACACTGTTGCCACTGATGTCTCGGACTTCTGGTTATTTATATATATTTATTAATCACCCACACCGACCCACTCGTCCGAAGGGTATAGAGCGCTTTTTCGATCGATGAGAAAGAGTTCAAAACTAGAGTTACGTCTTTTACATATATCGTTACGTATTCATAAAAATATAAAATACCTTCATAATATAAATACCAAAATCAAAAATAATTGCATATACAATGCATTAGGCATACAATATAGCAGTAAATACAGCAGAATACAGGGTACAGTCTGACCGCGGATTCCGAGATTACCACTTTTGGACGATTTTACACAGGAAAGGGGTGTCAGGCAATGAGTCATATGAGCGCATTTCCGGAGTTCTTTGTTAGATCACGCTCAGTAAAATGTAAAAATCACCCTTCCATTCTGCACTTTCCCCCTATTTTGATGAAAATAATTCCGCCCGGTGCATGCGCAAAAGCGCGGATGGTTTCCGAATCCGTTGCTAAACAATAAACTGCTCGAAATTCGCACCGAGAATGATCATTTGAAATATCGCCGTTTGCCTTCTCAGCTTATTATTTCTGCACATGCATTGTGCTATAAAATCTGCTTCCTTTTAAATGTGTTCCAGATGTTTTGGGATCATCCTATGTATGAAGTGTGAAAGGGAAAAAATTAATAATTAAAATGCTGAGAGTGCACTCATAACAGCCATTTCCATTGCCTTTCATGAGCCTTGACTTTCGCTTATGTGTTTTAAATTTTGTTCTTATATCAAATAAATAACTATTTGACTTACAGCTTACGACAACCAATTGAATGCATTTAATCGAAATTTAAAGTCTGACTTAGTTCTTTAAATATACAAATAGATCTTGACTGATAAATCTGAAAATTTTCGAGTATTCATATAATAAAATAAATAAATAGATTACAAGTTCCGCCTTTATATGATTTCAGAATGTGTTACAATTAATTATTCCTATCTGAAAGCAATGAATCCCCTCAGTTAAATGTTACGGTATCTTCTGGTGAATAAGGAATGCATTAACACTGAAACAAAAGATATATCGAAGAGTATTTTCTCGTTTTATTTATTGATTTTTATTTTACTTTGCCTTTAACATTGAATTTTAATTCCCTCTTGGCGTTATTTCATTTCTTCTTCACCTTAGGAGACTTGATTTACTGTAAAATCAAATTTTGCAGTTTGAAGATGTTTCTTCGTAATTTCGTTATAGATAGCTCTAATATCTCCCCAAATTCTTTTTCTGTTTTTCCCTTTTGAATCACATATTTGTCTTGATATATTAAGACAAATGTGTAAATCTTTTGAAATTTCCGGAGTTCCTTGTTAGATCACGCTCAGTAAAACGCAAAAATCACCCTTCCATTCTTCACTTTTCCTCTATTTTGATGAAAATAACTCCGCTCGGCGCATGCGCAAAAGCACGGAAGATTTCCGAATCCGTTGCTATACAATATTATTTATTTATCACCCACCCCGACCCACTCACCCATTGCGTTTTAACTGTCGACGGGAAAAGGGAACAAAAAGGCGTAACATCGTATAGACATGCGTAAAAGACAAAATATATGCATGATAGAAAATACAATCATCAGAAATAATCAGATATGCTATATACTAGACATAGATACATACAATGAGGAATGCAGTGTTACGCCAAATACAGACTAATTTGTGGGAGAACCGAAAACAAAAAAACAAAATTAAAACCCTCAAAATATATCTAAACAAATATACAAACGTTATTTAATCTAAAATTCAAAGTCAATAGATGTTACACGAAAGGAAGTGTCTCCTAAGAAAGTCTGCAAAAGAATTATCTGCGGTTTATGAATTGCAAATCTGCTTTGCAGTTTCAATTATATGAAAAAGTCTTTTCAGAAGCAAAGAGACTTCGGGGTATGAACTTGAACATATTTCTAATCCTCTGATTGCGAATTATCCGCTGGATAATTTATATGTGCTTCGTGCACATAAAATTTGCCTTCGTGCGTCAAACACCTTCATGTTGCTGTGGCAAGGACATTTAAAGAGTACGATGTCGTCTAATGTTTCATCCTCATCTCATCTGACTAAGAATAAAAATTAAGAAGACCTTTCAGAAAATATCTCACATGCAGCTCCAAGTGGGACGCTAATCCCACAATTCAAATTTCACAATGAACATGAAATCATCTTTAATAAAATTAATAAATAATTTCAATTTAAGACAATTAACATTTCATCTAAAAACTGCAGTTGGCGTTCTGTGTTTTCAAATGTAACATAAATCAACGCGCTGTTCGGTGGTAGATGGTATGCACTGTTAGATTTGTCATGTGATTGTGACGTCATATGAATTGACTGCATTGAATTAATTCTTACAAATTGGAAAAAATTAATTCAATCAATTAGAAAAATTGCAGCTTTGAAAGAAAACTTTCGTATATGCATCCTTGAGCAAAGCAAACATGGGTTGTTAAAATTTATTAAGTAAAATTTTTGAAATAACTATATCTTAAAAGTTATTAAAAAGTATTCTGCATTTTCATTCATTTATGGAAGAAAAGCATATGTCTCGATTTTTTCCCCCTTAAAGTAAAGATTTCTTAAAAATAACTAAAATATTTCAAGGTTTTCAAACACTTTTCTAAGAAAAACAAATTTTGTATTTTTCTTTTTTATTTAATATTTATAAGCATGCAACTATTTTTATTAAAATCAAATTTTAAACTATGTTCTTTATAATTTTCCTCTTTTAAAAAAAAATTAAGCTTTGAAAGAATTTAAAAAGTTAATTTCGTGTTAAAGGTTTTAGGGATGAGATTCATAAATGAATTATTTGGTTTTTCACCATGTAAGGAGCAGTTCAAACAATTGTGTTGATTTTCTTCATAAAACATTATTTTCAACTCGATTGGTCAGTACAAATTACCTTAAAACTTTCTCTTTTTGCAGCTGAAGAAGTTGGTTGATCCTGAAATTCATGAACTATTCCAAAGAAAATTAAGAGATCGGGTACTGATGCGTGATCCGAATTTCAGGTGGTGTTCACAGGTAATAATTATTTTTAAAATGGTTTGTATGTTTTAGTTTGAATGTAAGATAATAGATGGCAGCATGAACTGTAATTCGCAAGCTAAGTTTGATTCAAAATGATAATTGTTAAAATAAACGCTTTATTTGAAACTTGAATCTGTATTGCGGTCTTAATAAATGTAAATTGACCAGACATCACGGATTGTCCGTTCCTGATTTTCGAATTTTTGTTCAGCGTTCGAACTAAATTTCCATAATCGCCCAGTTTAATTGATTGAAGTCAGAGACGTGGCGAGCGTCTCACATCTAGGGGGGTGTGACATACAAAAAATGCCGACTCTAATGATGAACTTTGCCGACTTTAAAAAACGACAATTTTTTTATACTGTCCAAAATACATAGTTCGAACTGTGATGTATAAGATCATTTTAGATTATGAGGAGATTAAATATCTTGAATCACGAATGACAAAAGATTTACCTACAGATACCACAACGAAAATATGAAGGGGGAAAAGTAGCTCTCAAATGAGAAGAATCGACAAATAGTTTCCTTAAAAGGAAATACTTTGTATATTCGAGAAAATATGAGTATTAGTAGTAAATTTTTAACTGCGCGTGTGCGAAACGTAGTATACATCTTCATTTTTGAAGCCATATATTTAGGGGACATAGATATTCCAACTGAATACCGTCAAAATTCATAAAGTTATCGGCGTTGTAGCGAGCGGAATTTCAGTTTCACTCGAAGATAAATTAACGATGAGGGGTTTTCACAAACTTATGCTTCTTAAACTTGAATCTCCGATACACCAAATTGGTGCAGTATGGCCAAAACTGGCTCTTGCGCCAAGAAACACAAAACAATCAACCAACCGATACACCGATTCTGAATTTTCTAAATGTTGAATATGTTGAATACCCATGCATACTTATAAGTTAAGCACACAGTTTAAATTGCATTTCGACTATTACTATTCGAAGATTAAAGTTTAAATAATATCATTTGTGAAATATCCCTCATTATTTTGCTTCTCTTGGAGATTAGCTTTAATTCCACTCGCTTTAATGCCGATATTTTTCTGACTTTTAAAGATATTAAACTGGAATTTTAATACAAATTGCCTAATATACCTTGTTTTGAAATTATGAAAGAAAAATTATTTTATACAGATACTCATATTTCCTTGAATATTCAAAGGATTTACTTTGAATTTTTATATAATGCTTCGATGAACGTCTTATGTAAGTTTCATTGCAGTAAAATTATTTACTTCAGATACTGATATCTTCTTTAATTATCAGTCATATTTATGAAATATTAATGCAGTGCTTTTCTAGCATATTGTGGGAAGTATTCTTAATGGGAATTTCGTATTATTTCGTGAAAACTCTGCAAGTTTTAAACCAAAGTAACATTCAGAAAATTTGGATTTCTTAAAGAAACTTTTATATCTTCCCGAATATTCGTTTTATTTATACAAATGCTTGTAAATGCTTGCACATCACTCCAAGGGAATTGATAGAAGTTGCAAAGGCAATTATCAAGTTTTCTGTAGTAGGGATGAGCCCAAATCCCTTTTCCTTAAATATTTCAGTCACCCAAAGTTCCTTGACCAGATCTTCAGTATAAATTGTGAGTTAAAACCCATTATTTATATGGTCGACGTTGGGAAAATTCAATAAGCCTTCCGGGAGATATTCAGAAAAAAACTAGAATTTGATTATGTATACCTCCTTAGCCTGAAAGTTTGTTCAGGCTGGCAGGTGCATCCAGTTGTTTCTGACTGATGATGCACATTTCTCCCGAAATGCCGTTTCTCAGGCTTCCACCATATAAAGAATGGGTTTTAATTCACAATTGCAATGAAAGTCAAATCACAGGCATTAGAGGACTGACCGAAGTGATGAGTGGAGAAAAGATACCTCGCTTTACAAGAAAGCTGACCTAATGTTTTATAATTTAAATCAATTCTTTAATAATGTGCGCATACTCCTCAATACATTTTCTAAATAAGCTCTTTACAATTATTTAGGAAAGATATAAAAGATGTCATTAAAATCTCATTTTTTTCTACGTATTTACACAGCGCAACGCAGAATTTTCCACAAAGAAGATAATACAGAGTACAAAATACTTCACAATATAAATGAAAATATGATATTGAAATAAAATACATTCTGATAATTAAGAAGATATCAGCACATTGTAATAAATATTTTACTGCATTCGCGCAAGGTAAAACGTAGAAATTTTTCTTTTCACGGCTTCAAAGCCAGATTATAGGGCGCCTTATACGATGTCCAGTTCCAATGCAGATATTCAGAAGATATCCAAGGTTTGGCCAGCACTGTTTTTATGTTATATACGCCATGCTGCCTCCGATGGCATTTGTCCTATGATTTTGGATGTATCAACATACTTACAAACACCCTTAAAATTTGGTCATGTTTCTTTAACCACCCTGTGAATAATAAATATAATAATCGATGTATGCAATTAACATGTCACTTTAAACTTTTATTTACAAGATTGGAAGTTAAAGACCACAGGAATCAATAGCTTCCTCATTGGTCAATTTCGATTTTTTAAAATTTCGTTGAAATAGGAAGAATTAAATCACGTATAAATTTTTTGCTGTACCACATACGATCAAAAGTTTAGAAAGTAATGGACAAATGATAAACGGTGAGCAATCGGTGCGTCTCACAGAAAGTATTCTGAAAGAATATGTAAAAGTATTTCAGTCCAATTTAGGCCAATATAAGTCCATTTAGAGGCTTCGTAATTATAGCGAGGAGGAGACCGAGGAATATATTTTGGGTTACATCCTTTTCTTCAACTAACTGGTACCAAAATTTCATAAAAGAGATTCAATTTTGGCACACGTAACAAATTCATTTAACTAGTTTTGCACTTTTGTATTAGAATTTTTTACATACTCACAAGTGAATGAACATACTCACCAAGTAGGAGACAAGACCCTTAACTTTTGAAGGATTTGATTCAAAATTCAAAACTTGATTCTAATGATAAAGGCAAACTAATTTTTATCTATCTAGCTAGTTGCAGTGCTGATTCATCGTGTCCGCATACACACGGACGGACAGATAGATATAGGATGAACCAATTTCCATTCAAATTTATTTGAAATATAAAATTATAGTGTATATCTATATACCAAATTTCATCAAATCTAGCTCCTTTAGCGCTTATTATGGCATTTAGAGACAGATTTGCATAATTCTTCAAAAATATTTTTTTCTCCAGCTCAGGAAGTTTCATACTTGAAAATTAATCAAAATATGATCATCAGATTTTTTTTGACAGATGACTATTTTTTTATCTTTCGTAAATATGAGTGGAGGTGATAAAAAAAACGGGTATGTTCAATAATCTCCATTTTACACCGTCTAGTGGCACTAGGGCAATGCCCTACACTGCCTTACTAAGCTTCCCAGCTTTTTTGACCTGAGAGTTAATTTCGTTAATATTTTTTAAATCCCACCAATTTTATATTTAATGTGTTGCAGTTGAAACTCAATTTCAATACATGATGCCTCTCAAAGCAGAACAGTTGAGTAAACCATTGCTTTCTCTTTTCTATAATATGTAACCATGATAAAATCTTCCTCCCCAAAGCTCCCTTAAATGCGGATACGTATGAAGAGTTTCAGATTTTATTATTTATTTATTTAGAAAAGCGTCAGAAGAATTGCTTAAATGGGCTGGCAGGACAGTGAAAGACTCAAATCCTTTACGTCTTGGCCAGCGCAATTCTACTTGCAAAAATATAAGCAAAATTAAAAAATGCAAGGTAGTTTTAAGAATCCGAAAGCATAGTAACATTGAAATTTTTCTTTGCTGGATTTAGAACATAAAATAAAATTATTTTCCATCACGACGCCCCATCTCAGAGACTGGCACCCTGGGCATCAGGTATTACTGGCTGTGTATTCTTCTCTCTTATTTTAGAATGGTACTGACCCATTTGCAGCTCGTGTTGCGTTTGTAAGAGTCTGGTTTCACATTTCTGTTATAGACACTAGGAATTTATTAACAAAATTTCCTCCCGATTTCATGACACGATTAACAAACCCTAACATGCCTGATTCAAAAAATTGTGTCTATAAAAACTAAAACAGCATTTTATTAGAAAATGACAGAAGAACATATTAAAAATTCTCATTTATTTTTCAGTCAGTTAATCTTCTACTTAAATAACGATTTTTTTTTATGCCTTGACTTCTACAAAGAACACGCTTTTGGCATCAAGATCGTTAGCCGACTAATGTATTTATTACGAAATCTGGAAATCCTTATCATGCCGACTCAGGAAAATCAGCGGATGTTGAAATAGCTGTAGGCTGATTCTCATCAGTACAGAAAATTACTATTATTATATCTGACAAAATTCAATTTGACGGCATTCACATAAACTAAAATCGACGCATTTCCTCGAACTTTGACAGAAATATAGTTTTATGATTTCTGCAAACAACAAGATTTTCATTCCAGAAAATCAAAATGTTTCCAATTAAATATTATTAAATATTCCTCAAAAATATCGACTTGAGGAAAAAACGTATTTGTTTTTTATACCATTGCAATCATGTATCTCAATTGTCACAATACAATATTTCGTTCGATTATTTTTCAAAGTTACCGACAGATCTGATCAAAGTACGGCTGGAAAAATCGGGAAGTCACACACCTCACTACCTCGCCTACGTCCCTGATTGAAGTACTAATAGTACTTTAGAGGTAGTACTTGAGTGTTCAAGGAATTTTAAAAGGAATAGTAATTTTATTTTATTGTTAAAATTGGCTTCTGAATGAATTTTGCATTCTGGTTTTTACTAATGGCTTCCCGTGTTTAGATTTGTGTCAATGGATTCAAAGATCAGATATCCGATTTTTCAGCTTTGTAATGTCGGCACAGAGAGGGCGTGCTGTTTGAGGGTTCTGAGTAACCAATTTCGCTGATACACGTTAAAAAATAGCGGATGTACTGACAGAAAAAATCTCAAAGTTACAATAGCTAGTAATATCTAATTTGAATATAACTCTGTAGCATCTTGACTGTAGGCCTCAGTAACCTAGTGGTAGATCTTGGCTTAAGTCAGGAGGGCTCCAAGCACAGAGCAATTCCATTGAAGATCCGCCCGTATATACGCAGGGGCCTTTGTACAACTTGGCACTATCTTTGAACCAAAAGGAAAAGTGCTTTATTGATAAAACAAGGGCAATAATAGCATAACGCCGCCCTGACTGCTTACTGGCCTATACTCATTTTGCGTCAGTCTCCTTCCCCACCATGCACTCAAGATATTACGCCTCTACTTATACAGGGTGTCTGCAAGACGCAACATTATAGCCCGTCAATGTGTACAGAAACAATCGATGATTTTGGTATGGAACTCGCGCCGCACAAATCGGCATCTCGGCTATTTAGATCCAGGAAACTGCAGGTATTGCTAAATATATCAGAGACAATCCATGCGGCCAGACCCAGGCGTATGGACCACTGTAAAGTGGGTCGATTTTTATTAACCTCATTATCTGGAAATACGTATTTGCGTGTACCAATAGTTGTCTCCTTTACGCACCTTTCTAATTGTGTTCTTGCCGTTTTCTCTTTATCTACTACTGATGGCATTTCCAGGCATGAGTTTCTGTATGACTATGGTTCCTATCTATGTGCTCTACCTGAAGTTTTGAGGCACACTGTAAACCTGGCCTGTCTTTAAATGCGAGAAATAAACGCCTGTCCACCAGTGGCACTTCTCGCGCTTGTTCCTGTAAAGCTGTCTAGTTACTCTATGTCCAGTTGGAGTGACTCATTAACGCAAGAATTTTCCACACGTTAGGCTAAGCTCTCTTCTCTCCTTTTCTTACTCCACTACGACTACTTTTGTGATTTGATTGCTCAAACACTATACTATTTTTCCTCATTGCAGTGCTCTTCGGGTTTCATAGCCATGGAGAATCTTACAGATTGTTTGTCACACTACCGCTGCAACGCTACAATCATTAGTCGTCTTACGGGGACTTGTAAGTTATAAGATTTCATGAAGCGTTCTGCTGTATTCTTCAATTCATGGTCATTGACAAGTCTTAATTTTTCTTAGAGCGATGTGGAGAAAAAGAACACAATAGGTATTTCCTGTGGAAGAGTTTGCCGCTTTGAAAGATTGCAAACGACTTGAGCTCAAGCTACTGATTATGAAGCTTCTTACTGAAGACAGCATTGAATTGGGTGTTCTTCATACCGTTTTATTTCAGGCTCCCTCATGATATCATCCACGTGTTCTACGTAATGTCTGTGAAGATAGCCAATCAATATATAATGGAAAATGGCTTTACAATACGCTATTATTAAGGATCTTATACATAACGGTATAGCCTTTAGATAGGTTTTATTGCCAATTCTGAGCACTTGTTTATTTACAGCGATGATCACCTTTTAGCAACAGTATAAATAAAAGGTTAATTTTTCACATTTTAACTTTCAGTCGTTGATGAGATTGTTTCTACGAGAGGCCAAACTGATCGTTCCTTTAAAAGACGAAACACATTCAAACTCTCTGCACATTCCAATGTGCTTTCAATGTGCGACGAGTGAGTGGTGTGCAATATCTCGGAGCTAGGGCCCAGGAGGATTCAAAGTTCGAGGACCGATTCCTCAAGATTCGCCAGCTGCAGGACTGTGCACCTAAATCTGACGTTGAGAGTCTGCGCAGATCTGGTGCCGTCAAAATACCTCAAAATTTTGATTATTGAGTGTCAATGGAAAGTTTTCAAATATTTCTTGGCAAGATGATATAATTAAATAGCCTTCGGCGATTTCCAGCAAACTTCAGGGAGAGACGTGACCTTCACCATCAGCAAAACAATGCATTTTCAGGAAAATCTTGCTGTAAAACAGTGGCAGTTTTGACATTAAGGACACAGGGACAAAAACTGTTTTTGGGGGACAGCTCCCTCTGACACCCACTTTAGACAACCTTGCCTTAGCGCTGCGATGTGACGTTGAAGAGATTTTGAGGGCACCTCCAGGGAATTAAAGGCACAGGGCGGATCGCCTCTAGCGCCTGTGGAAAGAACCGCCACTGCTGTAGAAGGGAGTGTATGTCCTATTCGATAATATAAAGGGAAACTTTTGATGATATAAAGCTATGCTTGGAAATCATCAGAGTAAATAAAGTAATACTCTGCAAAGTATTAGAACAAAACAAGATCACAAACATTTCCTTACTGCTTAGGTTTATTAAGAACTAGCCTGCTAAGTAAATTTTTCAGATATCTTTGGTAAAATAGTCACTGATATGTCCTTAAAACAATTTCCAAATTTCACTAGTCACTTTTTACAATAAATATTGGGCAACTAAAATGTATTTAAAAACACTTGCGGGGCAGAGGTGGCAGGTGGTAAGATACCGCCTTGAGAATAGGGTTAAGAAGACCTGTCGTGTGTCCGGTTCACATTAAATCTGGTAACGAAATTCGATAGTGCTCCAGCTGAAGTGGAGTGGAAGTGCCATTGTCATCATTTGACCATGGTTCAAAATTGAGAGGTCCGTCCCAAAATAATCCAAGAGTTGTTTTGAAACAAGTCGTTAGTAAGACTTAACTGATCCAAACCATTGTTATTTTCTATAACTCAGTTTAACGAAATCAGTTTTGGAGAAATTTGGAACCAAAAAGTAACAGAATTTGTGCATATGGAAAAAAATGGAATTCACATTTCTGAAATTTATTTTCACTTACATGAAATTTAAATATTGTAATATATTAAATTACTTTCGAAAAGTAAATTTTCTAAATAATTATATAAGTACATTTGGTTCAATTAGTGAAATTAAAAAACTGTTCAAATGAACATCGATTTAAATCATGGCATTTCGTGGAATATAACATACTACAACAGCTTCGCATTATTTATTTGCGCTCTAAAATATTTTGCAATGGTAAAAACTAAGTAGGCGACTATCCCAACATCTTGGCTTCAATTCTATTGTTATATTTTTGGGACAGAATTAAAAAAGAGCAGAGCCTGTTTGTTATCATCAAAAGGTGACATTTCCAATTGGGAAGGGAAAAATTTGGCTTCATTTGCCGCAAACATTACGTAACTAAATCAACTAAAAACAGGAGAATCTATTGTTGAGATGCCTTTTCTCGTTGATGAGAATGTCACATATAATTAAAAATACATATGGTCATAAAAAAAAACATCGATTCTTCCGTATGGATTGGTTTCAATACCAGTTTACCGGATTGATTTTAGCAAATTTAATACAGTAGAACGCCGAGAATCCGAACTAAGTGGGGTTGACATTTGTTCGAATTCCGGAGAATTCGGATTATCAGAGAAATTCGGTAGCATACTCTTTATATACCAAATCCAGTAGGGTATTGACTCTGGGTGCATTGCGAAGGCATACTGTAAGAGCGCACGACGATTCGCACGGTACAGTGGCAAACAAGTTGTGGGTAAAAAGAAAGATGTCTGAGTTTTTTTCTACTAAATAAAGTTGTTGCATTCATTCTTAAAGACCAATTCGAATACTTCTCTTAAGTTAGGAATAAACATTAGCTTTGTTTCTGATTCGTAATTGCTATGTTTCCTTCATTTTTCAGTAAAAGTTTTTCAGAAAATATAAAAAAGATGTTCGGATTATTCGAAATTTAGTATTCCTGGGGTTCGGATTCCCTGGGTTCTACTGTATCTTTAATGCCACGTTTTTAAACTTGCTTATACTGTCTTTTATGCATATTATAACAAGAAAGTATTTCGTTTTAGATTGCCCAATGTGTCACTTCCGGTATCAGTTAGCCAAGGGTGGATGCATGCACTTCAGGTGCACGCAGTGTCAACACGACTTTTGCAGCGGTTGTTCCAGACCTTTCAAGATGGGGAAGGCAAGTTTTATTTTAAATTTTACAAAGTAAATAGGCACTTTTGAAAATTAAAAGGCAGTTCATAAAGTGGGAAAACTGTAAATGAGATCAAAGTAGTTGTTGAATGTGCTGATCTCCGTTTACTACTCAAGGTTCAAAGTGTATTTCGAAACTTTTAATATTCATTAATATGGATATGTATAATTGTGGAATAATTAACTTTACACAGCACAATTTGTTTCCAACTGCGGTTTTGTAAATCTATATGAATGAGTGTGAGAAATTTCGGGATACGGATCAAAAATAGTAATTTTGAATAAAAATTAATGTTTTGGATCATTCTCATAAAAAAGGTACAAATAGTTTTAAAAAAATTATTTTACAATTCATGTAAACAATCTTAAAAATTGCATGGATGTTTCTATTTTAGCTTAATAAATAACCACATATTAGTGGTCAAGTTTTCTATTTTATTTTTCACTGTTTTTTGTTTTGTTTGTTTGTTTTAAAATGTTTCATCTGTTTACGAAGGAGACGTGATAGTCAACGGAACTTTTACATTTTAAACGAAAGCATAATTGACTCATCCTTGGGCAGATTTGGTACAGGTTTATTTCTTATAATTAAACAATAAAATTAGTTATTAAAAACGAACGCAAGAAAACATTTAGAAATAAGTAGCACTTTTTAAATATTGGCACTGACTGTGCAATAGTTAAATAATATTTACAAAGAATTTCAAATAAATGAAAGTCAACATTTTGCAGGAAAGTAATCAATTATATGCTAGATTAAGGAATATCATATATTTATGTATAATTAAACTATCTAAGTCTCGTATTAAGTTTTTTTCTACTCTCTTCTCTTCTGAATTTGAACATCTGACTGCTTTGTTTTTTATATTTTTTTGATATTCCCATTTTTCTAAAAATAAATTTAGCTATTAAAATGTTTTTAAACATTATTGAAGCTTTAATATTATAAATATTCTATATGAATTCTTTACCTTTTAATTCTTTTCGAGAATATAATTTCAATTTTATTTTTTTTAAATATAAAAGAAAATCACTAAATTCCATACAAAAATATCTACCAAAGAACTTTTAATTGATATCAATTTAATTTATCTAACTGTATCATGATTTTGGAGATTTTGTCTCTTTCATTGACAATGTCATCCTCTCTGTAGAGATGCCATGTGCAAGGAGGAGACAAAAACTAAGTTTTGAATTCTTAAGTACTTTGGTTTTTACGTGGCTAAAGTGGTACACTTATTTTTATTAAATTCGATACTAAACCTATCAAAATTTTTTATATTAATTATAAATTAGATTTTTCTTAACTTATTTATGATGTCCACGGAGTGGACGCTGAGAACTTTACCAAGCTCTAAATGGAACTAATAAATTGGAATATTTTCAATAAATTCTCAATAGAACGAAGATTTTTCCTTAAAGAACAAAGTCTGCCTCTCTTATAAACTCTTTCATGATGACTTGACATGATTTGCCATTTATGATCATTCTTTAAAGTTATTTTCTTTGTCCATGGAGGGAAATTTATTTTTCGAGGGTCAAAGTTTAAAAATTAATTCCTAAGTAAAATTTATGTATTTAAAAAAGATATTAACTTAAACCTTAGCTAGAGACTTCAAATTAGTTAATACTAAAGAAAAAAAGTTAAAAAAATTAATTGTTTGAGTATCAGTAAAAATTATCTTGTGTTTCAGATGTAGGGACGTCCACGGAGAGGGACTTGTGTCTTATATTCATTGAAAAAGGAGAGTTAAATAGTAAAATTATTTTAGTAGAAACTTATTTAAAAGATTTTTTAAAACTTAAATTATACATATGAACAAAAATATTAGGACATATGTTGCACTTTCTAATTTTTATCACCCCGGGACTGTAAAAAGCACCTTTTCGTGAGAATGACCCTTTTAAATGATCTTAACTTTTTCATTGAATTTTTTATCAATGGTGAAGGACATAGTTTAGTCGTTTTTGAATAAATTATTAATTAATTATTAAAAACTATTCAAAATTAAGCTTTATAAAAGCAAAATATAGCAATTCAATTATATATAACTATACATTGTATAATCAACACTGAACAGCTGCGTTTCTCTTCAAATTTTGAAAAGTTCTATATACTTTTTTTACCTGAAAAACATTGATGGGCTTTACAGAATTTTTATATAAAGTAATAAATTCCTAAAAATAAGAAAGCTTCCTTTTCTATCGAAACAAATTCAGCGATAAAAGATTTTCAAACTTTTTCTTCGAATCAATGGTATATTGCTTTTGTATAGATGTAACTAAGTCTTGGATTCGCGTAACTAGCCTATGTAACGGCTGTAATTATACATCTCTAGACTGAAGAAAAAAATTATGTGAATAATTCTAGATTAATAAGAACAATATGTTCTTTCGATCGAGTGAAATCCTGATCAAAAGCAATTCATTACATTTTCAGAAATGTGGCGTGTCCGAATTTTGCGCTAAACTGGGTTTGCATGCGCATCATCCAAGAAATTGCTTATTTTACCTCAGAGACAAAGAACCTCAAGACCTCCAAAAGCTGCTGGACGTAAGTTGTTCAATATTCTTATTCGTTACTCATTCAAAAAAGAAAAAATCATACAATATATTTCCCATTCGTGGGCAAACTTTGATTCAAAATTTCTGAAATCAAAATAATATACAAGAGGCTGCAGCGAAACAGGCGAATTTAAAGACGCCACTAGATATGCAAATTTGTGTCGTGTAGTCCCAAAACTGGCCATCTCCATCTTTCAAAAACATGTTTTTTCAAAGATTTTAAGTCCATTTGAGCCTTTTAATGCCTTTACACCACAATTTGCATAATGAAACATATTGATGAAACGCTTTGAATTCTATGCCGAATATTTTTCAAATCTCATATTGGCTAAATTTGATGGAAATTTGACTTTTTCCAAAAATTTTCTTTTTTGGAGATCGACAGTTTTGCAGCTTCACGACAAATTCATTTTCAGGAACATGAAAATAATATAAAAGAAAAGCGTAACATTTGAAATTCGTGCTGAGTTCTTAAATGTTCAAGCAAAAATTGTCTAGTTATTTGAAAATCGCATTTCTGATGAAGGGTTGCTATAGTTTCTGGTGTGAGCACAATTTACTTCACTTCCGCCTTTCTTCTTTCATAGTAATACCCAATTTCACAAAGTTTTTTTTGCCCAAAATTGTATCTTAATTTGAGACATTAAAATGAGTTCAAATGAACTTTGTGTGACCACATAACTTTATTCTTTAAAAACTTTCCTTTATAAAATTCCTTGACATTGAATCTGCGTTGTTTGCCAATCCATGACTCAAACTCTACTAATCCCGACTAAATAAAGTTACCAAAGCAAATGATAACGTTTTATATTTCAAAAATAAAAAAATCCTGCCTTTTGCTTTTATGGTAGAATCAGAAAAATTAAAAACTGTCTCAAGTGTTATAACAGTGAATATCTTTGGGTGGGCTTTTTCTTACAGTGGGAGCGTAACTTGTGTCACGCATATGAGTTTGAGATTTAGCATGTCACCGGACTTCTCAAAAGGAAATCTGATTTCTAAATTTGTACAGACAACTTCTTTTTTGCGTTTGATGTTATTCTGAACAGTATACACACTTCATTTTGAAATTACGTGGAGCATCAGTATAGCTGACTTCTGCTCAACATACGCAAGTGAGTGTCCCTCTAAACGAAGCTTTAGAATATCCAAAGCGCTGGTATTGGGAAATTGGTATCTTAGGAGAATTCTCTGACAGAACAGAAAATATAATCCTTTTTAACACATTGAGATAACTTGAAGGAAGTGAATGTTAAAAGGAATGCTTTTCGTTTGGAAGCTGGCCATCCCTCTGTATAGAAAATAGGGCCCCTGAATTTGCAAATTTTCATTGATTTCTATCGGGACACCCAGTAACTAGCCGACATAAATAACTCCATTAGACAATTTCAGATTTCTATGGCAAATATCAAATATTTAAACAGTTGAAAGCGATTATTGTTTCAGTAGTTGCTGAACTTGTTTCCAGTGACAGGCTTTTTAAAACAAAGAAATATTCAAAGGATTTCACATATTTTTCAATTTGCTGTCCATTTAAGAGAAATTTCTTCTAAAGCCCCACGCAAGAAACACAATTAATTCGTGGCTCGACGGCGCACGACCCACCAGGGTGTCTAGCGAAGGAATCCAGATAGCTGCAATGGTGTTAGCCAAAGGACTATCCTCCCGGAATTAATTCCAGGGACAATTATCAAACTTAACTCCAAACCAAGAAGGGGATACAATCGCTTGATACTACAGAGTTATCCATTTAAAACGCAACCCCCGACAAAAAAAACTATAAAAACATGCTTTATAAAATTACAAAAAGGAGTTTCTATATTACAGTAAAGGTTCAGACTGGCCACCGTTGGCATCTCAACAGTCTTTTTCTCGACAGATCGTGTTATGGCCTACTTTCTTGAACATGGAATGGAGTGAATGATTTCTTCAATGTTTTTTGGAAAATCGGGTATAGTTTGTGGATTATTTTTATTACTTTAAACACATTTTTACTTATCGGTATGATTGTTTTTCTAATAAAACATTAGAGAATAAAAATTCGCTGTTGCAGGGTGAAAACCAGATTTTATTTCGTATTCCTTGTCATTCGCTAGTATACGAAGTATCCAACAAATTGACTGAGCATAGCTCTAGATCGTGCTATTGTCGCAGCTTCGTAGCGTGGGTTGCGTTTTATGTAAATAACGCCGACATTACGGTGGGTTGGTCACTTGAGTGACCAACCCACCAGCAAATTGGTACAATGGGCACTATGCTGCTTGTCCACCCGAAGGAACCATTGAAGGAATCTACAAGTGTCCCCAAATTTCCCAGTATCCAGACCAGTGATTGCCATGCCGACCAACAGGTTGGTCATGTATCTCTATCTGTTCACCCTCACTCTGCTGGCCCTCACTTTAGGTTAAGGGAGAAAAAAAGAATTTAAAAAGTGAAAGTAGGAGAGAAGATGGATTCAAAAGCGCCACCAAGTTATTAGGGTACCTCGGTGTGGTTATGCTCATCACTCTTAATGGAAATGCACTTCTTGAGTCAAAATATTAGTGAATTTTGCATTTTAGATAATTTTTGTGTTTCAAATTTATAGATGAGCGGCGTGAAATATGATCGTGATTCCTCGGAAAGCATGAACGTGAAGAGAACGTGTCAGGTGATGGAGCAGAAAGAAACAGCCGATGGCATGGTTGACGACTGCTGCGGGAAAGAAGTAGAAGAAGGATTCGCGGGTCTTTGCAGGTAAGTGAGGACTTTTTGAAATTTTTGTATATGACAAAAGTGAGAAAATTTTTATGGTTTACTATGTTTAAGAGCTTTTTAACCTGTCAGTCACGAAACAACAAAAGAAGGGAGAAGTTACGAGAAAAAACGAAAACTAATTATTAAAACTCAAATAAGGAAAGATGCATTTCGCTAAAGCAAAAATTAAATGTCATCATTAAAAACCTGAGAACAAAGGGAGGTGTGCAAAAAAATTGCATCATCCTCATCTTCTATGTAAAACTCGCAAAAAAGTTAAACGCGCATTGCCAATAATTGCATCAGCCGTGTAATGCTTTAAGAGAACCTGAGAGAGAAATTAAATTAACAATTATGCTTTTCTTGTTGTTCCATTTGTACAGATGTTATCTTTTTCTATTATTTGCAGAAGTTCATGACAGTTGTACGCAGCGTAATTACTGTTTTCTGTGCCAAAAAACTACCAATTTCAGCAAATGATGCAATTTTTTTATGCTCTTCTGTATATTAGAAATACAAAAGGCGAATTTTGATATTAGTCATTTAATTTTTTTTAATTTATTGGTAGGGAAGATTAAATTCAAACCATAGGTTTGGGAGCACGAATAAAACGGATATGAAAGGCTGGGTCTCATATACTAAAAGGACTGAACACCGATAATCTGATTGATACTTATAAACTATATACATAAAAAAATAACATTTCAGTTACTGGAAAGTAAGCAAATCACTTTATGTAGGAATAATTATAACCTTAACAATACTAATTAAAATTGCATGTGCTTAAAACATTTCGAATCTGAAATGTAGAAGTAGTAACTTAACTGTTTAATTTTAGAAAGGACAAATTAATGGCTGTTATTTTAAAATATAACTAGAGTCCTGAAAGCTATTCATACAGTTTTATAATCAGTAATATATGCATTTTTAAAGACTTTAAGGTACTACTGTTAGAATCAAAATTTCTGTGAAGATTTAGATTTTATGGAAGAAAAGTATTTCCAAAGCTGATTGAAAATTGAGGATTTATTTAGGCAATTATGTGAAAATCGTTATTGACAAGTGATTTACAAAGGAAAAAATCTTCTACATTGCTTGATGTTATTGACAAACATTAGTTAGTATCATTTTAAGTCCATACTTTTATTAGATTTTGTTGAAAAGTAAAACTATATCTGCATCAAAATTTAAGTAATACGTATGATATGATTACCTGGGATTAGTCATAGATATATTTTAATAAATAATTTTTAAAACTAAATAATGAACTTGCTTATTTCAGACCCAGATTTAGAAACACATTAATAAATCTAAAATGAGCATCTGCAGACAAAATATACTACTATTATTCAGTTTGAGACCCAAAATAATGGAAAAAAGCATATGAAATGTGTGAAAACCATAATACAACATATCTGAAAGCCCATTTTCAGTTTAAATTTAACAAATAAGTGCTATTATGAGTCTTTAGGACTCGATTGATGAAATCGCTGTATTCAAAATATATTTAAGATTTAGTTAAATTGTCATTACATGGAATGGTTAATTTTTTCAACGTTAAAATGCAATATATTTAATCAATCTTTGGCATCTTTCGTTTAAGAATTCATTACGTGGAATATTTGGGACAGCTAGTCAACAAGCATAAAGTGGATCCTATTCAAATCTTTGACGTCGATGATCTTGAGTTAGTGTTAAGAAGAGCCAACATTCGTTTGCCTTACAAGAAATACAGAGAGACAGACGACAAGTACAGAGGAAGGTTGGTTCAGGTACGTAAGTTTTACAGTGCTATTTCAAGAACTTGATGTCTTTTATCCCCATTATAGGTTCACAGTAAATTGTACTTACTTTTAGGATTAAACAGGCAATGTTCCATGAAAAATCCAAATACAGGGTGATTCAGAAGTCAGGGACAAAACAATGAAGATAAAAAGGTGTCCTTTTTTACATGGATGGAAACGGGATTTTTTTTAAAAAAAGCCTAGAATTTGATGGTAGTAGAGTTTACAATTTAAACCATCAGATTATTCTGCAATTGGTCGAGCGATGAGTTACATAAGATAGGATAATCAGTTGAGTAACGGCATGCAAATGTGTCATTCTCCAATCAGGATCTCAGTTGTCAGACATATTTTCACTGTTGCTTTTCTGTCTCTCATGTTTTGTCCTACCATCAGAAATGGTGCTTAGTGCTGCAAAAAATGCGATTTCTCGTCTGACAGCTGAACTGCTGAATGAAGGACGACACAATGGACATTAGTAAGTTGTTACTCTGATGAGTGCTTTATCCTATGTAACACATTGCTCTGAAAACTGTAGAACCAACTTGTGGTTTAAATTGTAAGCTGTGCTTCAAATCAATTCTAGTTTAGTGAGAACAGAATTCGGCATACTGTGCAAAAGGCATCTTATTATCTTCATGTGCCCGCGAAGTGTGGATTTTTTAAAGTTGTTCGGGATTTCGGAATCACCCTGTATATTTAAATCTAATTAAAATTGATGGATTTCAATGCAATTGACAGATATAACTACAGCATATTTAAAAAACAGTTTTTGTAAAATAATCAAATTTATTCAGCCAAGGTGATTTTTGATTTTTTTTTACGCTTAGCTATCATTTTAATTCAGAATACGTTTTACATATATACACACTTGATTGATAACGTCACATAAACTCGCTTTATAAACTCTTATTTCTATGTGAATCATTAGTTGCAGAAAGGGAACACGTCAGAAAATATTAATTTCACAGCAGACTTTAAGAAACAATCTATGTCGTTCTTGATGAAGTAAAATTTAATTGCATTTTTCTAAAAATGTAAGGCTGTCTTCTAATACACATTTCATGTAAATTTTTGATTTTAAAAATGTAATGTTTTTAAAAAGGTTTTGTGTCTTGGACTTGCTCCCTTTCTGCAGCTGGAAATTCATATAGAAATAATGCTGAAACTTTGAAATCATAATTGTCATAGTATATTTAATTAAATATGTGAATGTGGTAATATTTACCAATACAAATATATTAATACGAATTTGAGAAATATGGAAGAATATGAAAGCTATACAAGCTCTAATATTTCAATTTATAAAACTTGCTCATTTAATTCAATAATGAAAAAAATGCTTGCAATTAATGCTAATTTATCACAATGTCTGCTCTTGCAAAAAAAGACATCTTTATTTGCTTGTTCACGACATTTCAATTCCTATAAATAATATGCACAGCAAACAAATCACACGAGGTTAATATGTTTGTTTTTATGCAGCTAGTACTTATAGTATGAGAAAATGATTCGAATATTAAATCAGATGACTTTTGAGTAGATAAATTTTAATTTACCAATGGATTATACCGAAATACATTTAATTATTTTGAATTTGAAAGCTTCACATTCGTGAATTGTGCAATAAATTCAGTACTCAAAATATGATTCTGTCAAATGAAATTTTGAGTACTGACACTGAAATGTGTGACATCTTGTTCAACAACAGGAATTTTTATCTATATTTTTTTATTGTAAAGAAAGCATTCAAAACATCCCAAATCGATTTGATATGTTTATATTAATCTTCACACATTTCTTTTTTATTTTTATAGCTTATTGAAGAAGAGTTACCTTTAGACAAAATGGATGGAAGCTGATTCATGGATAAAAAAGAACAAACGATTTTTTATTCTCATTCATGAAGTGCATCTGGCAAGGACAGAAAATGTATCCATCTCTTCAGGGAAGAGGTTTACCTAGCAGCTGTGGCTAGATCGGAAAAACAACAAAAAGAGTGTTAGTCAGAAAACTTTGGAAATTGATTCTAAATTATACTTTTTTTATCTTGATATTTTTCTTTTTGTTAGTCTAAGTAATGTAACATGACAATGTTTCATAGGTCGAAATTACTAAAAACCATACTTTTATATTTAAATATTTTTATTTTTCTCATGTTGATTCCTGAGAAGTTTTTTAATGCTTTTTCTTTTGCTTTATTGGCAAAAATGGGTTTTCCCAAAATAATAAAGAAATAAAGTAGTCTTAAAAGCTATGGGATGAATATTGCTGCTGCAATGAAAGGATTTGTAAGGAATGTATTATTTTTGTATTGAATTAGAACGCGAGCAAAATGTGCGAAATGTTTTTTATATCAATCCTAGTTTTTTCCATGTTACTTCAAACAATTGGTTGTGAACGTACTTGTTTTTTGAACTTTTCCTGTATCATACTTATTAGTTTTAGTAAAGTTTTGTTTACTATTTATTTATTTTGGCATGTGTCTCATTATGAATAGATTGACACTTTTTTTTTCTCCCTTTGACGACTCTTTAAAAAGAAAATTCGTTTAAGGATAGTTGCCATACGATATAAAAAATGGATACTATTTAAATATATTTTTCTCTGCACAAAAAATTTACAGTTGTACTAAAATGTGATAAAAATTGTGATTCCAAAAATATATGATTTTATTTCTCACAGAATGGCATAATTTTCAAATTTGAATGGAAATAAAATATATTCTGAATTCCTTTCCATTTTCATTTGAATTTATATATTTTTTTTATTCATAGTTAATTTTTAAAATTTAGAAATATTAAATACACAATTTTTTACAACTTTCATAAAAGCTTTCGTTACACAATAAAAATGTAAGCAATCCTGATTAACTGCTACAGCTGCAACAACTCGAAACCTTCGGATATCGAAGGTTTCGAGTTGTTGAGAGAGATGCTGCTAATAAAAAAAACAGTAGCTTCAATTTAGATTTACTATCAATATTACTCAATTAGTTTCAGTTTTACTAGAGCGTATTTAAATCTCTATGACTTCATTTATATTAAACTTTAAAATCACTAAAAGTGAAGTCAGTCTTTTAATTTCAGGATTGGTTGGAAATGCAGGCGACCTTTCAACAACTTTCCATTCATATAATAGGATTTCCGCATAACACAATGCAGAACTTATAAATAGAATTTGTTTGAAATTCAGTTAACTATCCTACAACTTTGGATTCAAATACAATGCAATTCACAGTACCAGTATAACACGGTGTAAAAATTAAGATAGTCTTCAACAGCACAGTATGAAACATAACGCATGGCATGAAAATCTCGATAATCTTCATATAGCACAAATTTGTTCTGTCACATTGTCTGAACCATGCTAAGCTTGTTTCTGCTTAAATCGGTTTTAATACAACACAAAAGAACTTAACCTTGTTATAAGTGAGCTGATTGTACGTCATGCAATTGGATTTTTCTGCCAAACAACGCAGTTTTTCCAAACAAAACTTAATGATCTTGGATAACACCTTACAACAAATTTGAACCTTTTTTCTGTCCTTTATATGAAACTATGTGATTCTGTATAAACAAAAGGTGCTTGATTCATATACCAAAACCAAAATGGTCCATCACGTACCGTTTTTGTAGGAGACATACTTCTTATATTTATACAAATTGGTTACAGAAAATTATAACAGAGGCTTGATTATAGAAAACACAAACACTAAGATGATTTTTTTTGCCGTTTCCTCTTGTAGGCATCTGATTGTGTGTCCCTGATAACAGACCAGCAATATTCAGCTAGAATACTTCGATTCCATCGTCCATTGAAACGCTTTTCAAACATAGAGATGTCCTGGTGAAATCTTTCCCCATGCTCATCACTAATTGCGCCAAGGTTTTGAGGAAAGAAGTTCAGATGTGAGTCCAAAACGTGTAGTTTTAATGACATATTACAACCTATAACACGAAAGCATTTCACCACATCACATGTCAAAGATCTTTATAGTTTTCACCTTTCATATTTCCAAGGAAATGTGTGCACACTGATTTGAATGCCAACCAGGCTGCTTTTTCTGCTTCTGACAGTTTTTTTTTCAAACTCTTCATCACGAAAGACTGTTTTAATTTGTGGGCCAATAAACATCCCTTCTTTTACCTTTGCATCACTTAAATGTTTGAATTTGTTCCTGAGATGCAAGAAAGCCACTCCTTCTCTGTCCAGAGCTTTTACAAATATTTCCATCAAACCGAGTTTAATGTGCAATGGTGGAAGAAAGACACATTGCGGATTCACAAGTGGTTCATGTGATATGTTTTTGGTGCCAGGAAGGAATTTTTTTTCTTGGAGGCTACTTTTTACGGATGTGGCTTTTTGTGGATTTTTGGTGCTAAAATGTGGATTTTTGGAGAAATGGGGCGTGGTAAACAAAAAATAATTACAGATTCGTTATTTTCAGCCAAAAATATACAAGAAACTCATATTTTCATCTAAAGGATATTTTTCATGTTGTACAGTGTAATCTTCATTTAGATAAAATTTTCTTGACACATTATCTGGATCGTGCAAGCATGTTGGTGTCACTTCGTATGGTTAATACAGCACGATAATAACTTAACCTTGACATAAAAGAGTTGAATCTATGTCGTACATAATATTGATACTAAAAATATGATTTTTGGAACTTGGATAATCTTCACATAGCACAAATTTTTCCATCACTTAGTCTGTATTGTGCTAAGCGTATAAGTTTAGTTTAGCACAGTTTTAATGCAACACGAAAAGACTTAATCATGTTGTAAGAGAATTGAATGTTTTTCGTACGTAGTATTGCTAACCAAAAAATAGAATTTTTCAATTATTTTTATTTCTTGTTAACTAATAAGTAAAACAAATACTCGGCAAGGAATAATTGGAAGACTTCAAAATAAAGTTAAAGACAATTTTATTGAGCATATAATATATATAGAAAGTACATAAATCAAACATCTAGTTTTTCTGAAAATATATAACTTTGATACATATATTAAATCACCGGTTCCGCAAAATCATTTGACACATAATGTTTTTAAAAATTCTCTCTGTGTATCTTTCAAAAGGAATAAATATTCTCTTAAATGCATCATTTTGAAATAACCTTCACAATATATGCACTGCGCCCTTATTTCACTCAATCACTTATTAAGAACATCAAAATCATCACCGTGCAATAAAATCAATAAACTTTTAGATACAAACAAATAATCGCACCACACTTCTGAACACAGCATGGGGCGTAATCAAAATTGTTCCACATAATATCTCACATTTTCCTGCTTATTTTAAACGCAACAAATAAATGACGATGTTTCACATAAAATCAAAATAATCTAAACTTTTTCTTTATTTCCACACGTACCAGGCAGCATATGCTGCATGAATCTGTATAATATTGTTCAATATTATATGATATTTTACGATATTATATAATATTGCGAATATTGTTCAATATCGTACAATATTGTACAATATGTTAGTGCTAATGGGGTTTAACATATTTTGCTGGAATACAAAAGAATATTTTATTTTATCATAAGTTTCCACATAAAAGCTGTGATAACTATTTCAACTATAAAAGATTATTTTCGACATAACAGATAAAAAATAATTATATAGATATAAATTTTGGAAATTAACTTTAATAAATTTAAACATTAATACAACACATGAATTTTCGTCCTGCACCAAGATTTTGAATTAAAAATGTCTATACATATTTTATTTCATAAAGCTTCCATACACAACTGTTACCTGAGTAGTTTTATTCTAAATGATCCAAGACTTACAAAAATATCGAAGTAATATTTTTACTATTCATCACTTTTCATTGATTAAAACTAATAGTTATTTATTTTCAAAATAATATGAAAATCGTTTCACATCTAAAGTTTTCATGCATTAGTTCCAGAAAATTAACTTGTAATCAAATATTACACCATTTATTAGGAAGAAGAAATACCAATTACTAATATTTTTTTAATTCTCAAAATTTTATCTTTTGAAAAGTGATATTGATTTTGCTGTTAGCATAACAACAATTTACAAAATCAAATACTAAAAATATTTACTAGAATACTAGGTAATAAAGTTTACAAAAATGTACACAATTATTTATATCTAAATTTAAACTGTAACATATTTATTGCACAAACAAAAATATCATTAAATAGCGAAACTAAACAGAAAAACTTTTTTGGTAATGTAAATGGATCAAAATAGAACTAGTAACTACAACAGAGTACATCGCAATTTTGAAAAATAATTAATATCAGACTTATTAACAAAAATTTAACTAATATACTTTACACTTATAAAAACATCAATCATATTATAATAGCGCTTTGCTAAAGCTCATAAAAAATAAAATGTAAAAATGCTCTAAAAATTTTATACTAAATAATGCTTAAATGCAACAACATAAATAAAATTTTGATCTTTAAAAAAATAATGATTAAAATAACACTTTGGAATTATTCTTCTCAACTAATAAAAAGTCATTTTTTCTGAGATTCCAATACATATCATTATTCAAAAATATTTGAAAGAGAAAATTAAAGTTTTAAAGTAACAAATTGAAATATTTTCAAAGATAAATATAATAAGATTAATAAATTTCCTTTCATACTCCTGACTTCTTCTACGATTGCACTAAAAATACGACAGGATTTCACAAAGAATTTCAATACGATCACAAAATATTTATCAAATAATTCCGTAATTTATCTTAATTTTTTACTTGGAATTTCAGTTGAGAGTTGTATTTCCAGGATACCAGTTCGATTTTAAATAACCATGAACTAACCTTTAAATAACTATTTAAAATTATATGAATCAAATAAAATCACAACGTTACTTATAATCAAATCGATTATTCAGTTAATTTAGTTCTCAATATACTTCACACCATTATAACATCGAATAACATTTTCTTAAAAATAAACGAAAATAAATGAAACTTCATTCCATAAAATACATTCTTCACAGAACCAACAAAACACTTTGTGTTTGAGACACTTTTCAACCAATACACAGTCCAATTATTATACTTTTCTTATATCACAGTGTTAAAATAGAATCATATTTATCATAAATATTAACATTTGTTTCTAATAAAATTTTCCCAACATCCAAAAGTTGACAAAGGTGCGTTAATACAAATATTAAACCTTCTCGTGCTCTTTCCTTTGATGCAAAAGAACCTGATACTCGTGTCTAAACCTTCTACTACATTTCTTACAATGATATTTCATCGCGTGCAGACACCAATACGAGTGACGAACATAACTGACATTGTTTCTAAACTGGAAAATGCGCACATGATTCAAACTGCAACGTTTAGGAGGCATTTGTTTTGAATATTTGAGCAACTTCTTCCTAAAACATGTGAGGGTAGGACTTAGTCTTGGCCTCTTGATGCTTTTGTTTTTATCACAGATAGTGTCCACTTTTTGGACTGCCTTGGTCTCAGGCTTGTCAACAGGCAGCAGCTTTCTCGGTGCCGACTGCTTCCTGGACTTGCGTTCCCGATGATCCTGAGATGACATTTCTGTCACAATGTCATCTGCAGTTCGCTGGAGTGATGGAGGAATAGCAACTGCCACTTTGGACATGGCGGCATTGCAGTGGGCATAAGGCGTGATACCATTTGCCTTTTTTGAATACGGATTGCGGTGCAAATAGGGCAGAATTTCCTGTGTAGATGATTGACTTTTGCTGGTTTCCAGCAACTGAGACAGTTCTTCGTTGCGGATGAGTTTAGGATCTAAGCTATGTTTGATTTCTCGACAACGACTGCAAGACTTTGAGTGGTGACACTTGCGATAATGGCGGATGAATGGAACCCTTGCGGTGCAGTGGTAGCCACAGTGAGGACATCTTTTGTAGTTGTCGCAGTGTTCTGCCTCTACATGCTTCTCGAGGGTGGAATCGCAGACAGTTTTGAAGGCACATGGTGGACCAGCTTGGCAATGAAGGACTTCTCCTGTATGGAACCGCATGTGTTCGATGATGGTCCGCTGTTTGTCGCTGTTGAAGTTGCAAATGGCGCACGAGAACTTCTTGGTCTTAGGTGGAGGAGGATCGGGAGTAGCTTTCTTTGCAGAATCAGAATCCTTGAGTTCATCGCGGTGGTACAATTCGGTGTGGGTTTCTAGCGAAGATCGGTTGGCGAATTCACAACCGCAGTGATAACAAGTATAGTCCTGGTCGTTATTGTCACTGGCAATATCTGCAACTCCACTGTCGCTCGCTGGAAATAAATACAACTTCATAAATATTTATTTTTTTGAAAAAAGGCAATGAATTCTCAAGATATAAATTTAGAAAAATAAACGATATAAAAATTACATTATGTGAGGACAACAAATTTATATTAATTATAAAAATAGATTACATCGTTTTTGTCTGCTTATGAATGTGAAAGAGTAAACCTTAAAGATTCCAAAATTGAGTTTCACACGAATAAGAAGAAGAAAATCGAATTAAAATTATCTGAGATTTAGCACATAGGAATTGATATTCATGTTTTACTGACAACCAAAACTCAATCATTTCCACACTTCTAAATTTTGCTCTAATGAATTGTCACAATACAATCAAACAATCTTCTGTAGCAGTACAATACATGCAGATGGAACAGTAGCATTAAATGGAACTATCTAAATAGAATCTATGCAAAATGATGAATATTATCATTTTGGAAGCATATTTCTCAATCTAGGTGGTAAGCTCTGATAAGTGTTCTACAAAAACATGGCCTATGAATAGGAATTAAAATTCTAAATAAAATTATGGAAATTGTATAATATATTGCGGCGCCCCGCGATGCACACTTTGAGAACTAATGCTTTTATGTGTTCAACGTTTGATGGACTAAACATTTTAATACTTTAAATTAATTAAAAAGTAATATAGGCTGACTACTTACAGCTTTGTACAGGCGATGCCAACTCTGGCTTGATGTCCACTTTGCACTGGCTCGATGGTGATGGCTTTCCATCACCATTCATCACAACATCCGGCATGGCAGTGGTCAGCCCGTTCAGATCGTGAGTCCTGAATCCCTGGGGTGCCGGGTAGCAGTAAGAGATGCTGTTGTGGAGTGGCATCAGGCTGACAGAACCTTTGAGATCCAGTGGAATCCGGGCTTCGAACATCTTGGCGGCATCTGGCAGTGGGAAAGGTGTCGCCGGAATTACGTCAGAATTGCCGTTGAGCGACTCTAGTTTGAGTTCAGGACTGGCGATGTCGCTGTCGTCATGGCTGTCTTCGGAGATTTTGTCGAATACGTCACTGACGACCATTTCCAAGCTAAAATTAGAAAGAGATCTATAACAAGTGATGACTATAAGCTATTGTTGGTAAGGAAATGCACTGGAATTCTTTAGTGCTTGGAAGGTAATCAATCTCACTCTCTATAGATCACTCTCTATAGATACGGAGAACGCATGTACCAAAAAATTTTGGATAGACCCAAATTTACAGGTTTTACCTGATGTTTCTAAAAAATAGTATAAGTTCCGAATTTCAACTTGCTGAAATTATTCATTAGAAATTTAGGAAAGAGTTTTGACCTGTGCGCATGCTGTTTCAAGACAGCTAATGAGAGAAGCTGATGTCATTCACGTAGTAAAGAATTGTGTAATATGTAAAGATATTTAAATATAAATGTAAAAATAAATGGCATCCTCACCCTACCTAGACATCCGGGTTCTGAATGACTGAATTGGAAAGTGAGGTGCATCTCAGGTTTCGTTTTCGTCATCTGACAACGATTCAAACTACCAAGTCCGTTTTCAATGAACTCTAGTGTAGGTTCAAATTAAAATATAATCAAGTCAATCCATCCACCTGATTCGTGCATCTATCCCGAATTAGGACACAAATGCGCTGTCGTGTATCTACAGAACACTCAGCAGATCTCTACTAATAATAAAGGGAGAATGTGCGTGTCTGTGTGTCCGTGTGTCTGTATGTTGTCGCTCTGCAAGGCACACCGCTCGAGCTAGAGATACGAAATTTGTTACAAACATACTCTGGAGAGTGGAAATGTGCACCTCGGAGCCTTTTTTGAAATTTTAATTAGAATTTTAATTAATTAAAAATGAAGCGAAATTTCAGCGTTTTTCCTTAATAACTTTCGAAAATATTAAAGCACAAAAATTATCTTTACACCAACTAAAAGTGAAAAAAATTACCTTTTCAAGGATATCAATTAAATTGTCGTACGATTTTTCTTTAATTTTAATAAATTTTTTAAAAAATATTTTTGGCATAATTTACAATACTTTTTATTGTTGCAACGCAATTCAAACCGTTTTCATTGTTTAAACAAATATTTATTTGTGTGCTTCTCTTCTATTTTTGAAAGTAAAGGTAATATTTTTTATGTTTAATGATATGTTTTAATCAGCATATTTTCATTCAGCTAACATGCTGCTAGAAGTAAAATGTGCCGCGCCATTTTAAAGTTAAAATCAAATGCATATTTCCAAGCGGAATGAGAGAGTGCAGATGATGTCATTGATAAGACAGTTACTGGACTCCATTAAGGACGATCATGCAGACAACGAGCAGAATAGGTGGAAGGTTACTGAAAGAATATGAGTTCCAAATGTCTATCACGATTTGGAATTTAAAATTACTTTGTTAAGGGAACCATGAATATCAAATTATACTCAAGAGATTCAATTGAAAGTATATTCCCAGTGAACAAGCTGGTCGCCGAACGCGGCAAGTAATAAGTTCTTTCAGAAAAACTCACTGAAAGAGTTATATAAAAACTTTAACATATTTTAAGACCATGGAAAGACATCTCAATGAAAATAATATTAACTGGTTAAAACATTGTCTTTAGGGTAAACGACTACCTCGAATCTATCTATAACCATATTTTTTATCACTGACTGAATTGCATTCTGGATAGGTTATGTTTTCTATTCAAAACTTAAATATTTTCCAGCAGAGTTTTTCGAAGTTTTCATATTGTTTTGTATCCAATTTAACATAAAAATTATTTGCCTGACTAAAAGTTGTACTCATAAATCAGTAAATAGTGATAATTAAGCGTAGGAATTAAAAATGCTCATATAGCGAAACTGTTGCTTAATAAGTAGTAGATAACAAATTAAAATGACAACGTTAAGCCCTTTTATTCATTTTTTTTTTTAAATTATTTCTTTCCAAATAGCAGAATATTTATTCAGGCTGAGTGGATTTTTGATACGCTTTAAATAACAATCAAACAATCACTCACTTATCAGAATACCACGAAACAATATAAAATCTTACTTTTATTCTATTCTGGAATGCTTTTAACGTTATGCCGCTTTAAGAAAACAGACTATCGATCACCTTTAATCATTTACATGTTTTGAATTGTATTAGCAAGATTTCTTTTTCGCATGAACTATTTTCGAAATAATTAAATTACTTGTTTCATAATGCAGTCTCTGTGTAATTAATAAATTACACCGAGACCATAAATTTACTGTACAGTTTAAAAAGCTGTAATTTTGCACGCATATGTGACAGAAAGAATCTGTAAAATATAAATAAATAAAATTATAAAGCTTAATATATCTATTTTTTTTTTGCTCTTGTCTTTAGAAATTTAACATAAAGATTAGTTATTTTTAGTGACTATTGACTCATGGCTTGATTAGAAAATTAAAAATGTGCGCTCTTCGTTTGACTAAACAAAACTTAACCGCTGCAGTTCAGCCAAAGTCTGAAACCCAGTACACAAGAGAGAAATATCACATAGAGATTCCAGATGCAAGTGGATGAAAAAAATTTTAAAAGCCAAGCAAAAAACGCAATTTATTTTCTCGCCTAGTGAAGCCATGGGCCTGCATGAAATCCGATAAAGAAGTAATTTTTATCTTTCCGTCTATTATCTTTACAAAGTTACAATTGTTTATAACAATATTGTGGACATCTTGTATGTCCGAACAACACTATTATCTGAAACCGAAATAACCGAATAATAGCTGAGCAATCAATGAAACAGTAAGGCCAATTAAAATGAGACGTCCATAATGACCATAAAATCAATTGGTAACTGATACATAGCAAAACCCCTTACCGAAAATTTATAAGTATTTTGAATATTTTCAACAATTTAGCCTCTCCAAAGAAAAATCCACTGATTTATTCACTCCCTTATTCCCAGTGCCTCCGTATTTGTTCGCTACAGAACTTGAGTTACGCGTGCCGTTTGTGTGGGACATGCTATATTGCCCAGGTGTCAGGTCGGAACACATCTTTTGCACCGTGGGTGGTAATATACCTTTCCTCGAAGCGGGGGTGAGCGATGCTTTCATAATGAGCAGGTAGAGGTCGTTGAACGAAATAATGGGATTCCTCATGGGCCAGCTGCACATTGGGAGGGACGAACAGTTCCTTGCCAACATAATATTCAGAGATCGTTAGTGCAATTAGCCCTGCTTCGTTATATGTAGTGTGAGTGATTGATGTGGTGGGCTGAAATGTGAGGGATTTCTTAGTTGAAATATAATTTACTTTGCCTTTTTCTATTCTTTTATTCTTAATTCAGAAGGATGAGAAAATATGATTTTTCTGAATATAATGAAACTTCTTCATTACGTTTTTCGTTTGTACGTTGTTTTAACTTGGTCCCGATTCATCTCTAGTCATTTCAATGTTAATAAAATCTTTATAATACCGAAAGAATTCGATAATTCTTTGGCTAAAACCATAAGAGAAAAACCTTTAAAGGATATATAAATTCATTAAGTTATTTTATTAGAATCTAAAATAAAACGTCACGATAATACAAAATGACAGTTTTTTAAAGAAAATTTAAATTTGAACATTCCTTGGAAGCTTCTAAAAAAATATAAGAAGGATATTATTGCAATAAAGGTGTGAATTTAAATTTCTCTCTTTTGTAATAAAATGATCAAAAATATATCCTATAATGAGAATTACATTTTAATGTTATGGTTTCTGTAATAAAATTTTCTCATACCGAAAGCATGTACTACTATGCATATAATCAAGGGTTATTGCAATAAAAATGACATAATCATCATTAATGGTTGTTCAATTATTTAAAATTTAGAATTTTTGAAAATATTTTAAAATTTATTAACCGCTTAAGGACCGAGTTATTTTGTAGAGAGAGAGATAACTCGAGATAAATCATTAAGCGGTTAATATTGCCTAAAATTATAAGAACAATAATGCACTAAAATGGTTATGAAATCTCATAGATAAGAAGATTTACACCATTAAACTGCGCGGCTAATTAGCAGTTTACCGATTTTTGAACAAAGATTGAAGAGTGCGTTGTAATGTATTTTAGCATAGCACGAAAAATCGTGGAGCCTTCTTTATAAGAAATAATATGTGTATTGAACGTCTTCCACAGCACAAACAGGTAGAACAAACACATACAATTACATCATAAACGTTACGTCACTCACTGACATCGAATTCCACCTTCAATTATCATTATTCTTCTCCGTTGCTAGGCCACGTTAGTAAAAGACAAATATATCGTTGCCACTCTATTTTATAACCTTTAGAAAAGAATTAATGCCAAACGGTTTTTTTTAATTAATTTCTTTTACAGTCAAACTTTATTGTTAAATTAATTTCTTTTATGACCAAACGATTTTTTTATCTAATTGATTTCTTTTCTTTAAAAATTTTAATAATTCTTCAAATATATATTTTTTTATTCGTTACGAATATTACAGCGTGTTCTCATTAGTACGTCTTTTGGAGCGATCACTTGAGAGAAGTATTAAGGAGATTGCACTGCAATAAACCTATTTTCAGTTACATAAAGTTTATGAATCAATCACGAAGAAAATATACTTCAAAGATTAGAAAGGAGCATCGAGAAGAAATTCTTAAGCAATAAGACTTTTAATAACCACTGCTAAATATTACGTTTTCTAATAACCAGTGTTTTTGATACTTCTGTTCAATTTGGAATGCACAAATATTTATATCATTGAGGATATTTGCTTTAGTTATCAAATTACAATAGCAGGAGAAAAACTCCAGAAATTGGAAGCAGCTTCTGTAGTGACTATGCGGGATTTATGCTATCAATTAAAAAACGTTTATTAATTTCGTAAGGTTTTGAAAGTTTTTTTAACTAATGGTTAGGCAGATTCATGGTAACTAAACTATTAGCTAATCAAGCTTAATAAAACGACACAAGAAATTCCCTAGATGTTTTTAAAGCACTATTGTAAATTATTACACTATAATACAATCACGATTTCAATGTATTTCCATCAAAATAAATTAAAATGTAAATTTGTATTTTTATTTCATGTTTCCTATTTCTGAAATAACACGTCATGTGAACTCTGAGAGAAAATTAACAGCCTAGGCGAGCAGCATCTAAAGAGTTTTATATCAAATGTCTGCTCACATCCTTTAATGGATAGCATTACTGAACAAAATAAACTGAAATAACTGTTTCCAACATTAATTAAAACTGATTAATTAATATTGGAAATTTCTTTTACTCTTTATTTTATTGTATGATTTTAGTCTGTTAGGAGCCTTAACTGAAATTTATTTTATTCGTTTTTTATAAGAAAAAGAATGAAGGCACACAACATATTTCGTTCTAATCTCCCCAGTTTATGTGGTAATATTTAAATAAGTATATAATTTTACCAAGACAATCAAAAACCTATTATGGAATGCGCGAAATGCTAATCAGCAATTTTCAAGTAACTACGACAGATTATTTGAAGTATGTAAATTAAAGAAACTAGCAGAAAAGATTCAATCTTAATTTACAACATATTGAAAAATATAAAGGTTTTAGTAATATTTATTAAAACAAAAACAGTAGTAAACTTATGGGAAAGGAATTCAAAAAAGGATTAGAAGAAATAGCAATAGATATAAGATTTAATTTGTATATAATACATGAAATCGAACATGGCATTTCAAAAGTTCATGACTGAAGTCCAACTAATCGAAAAATAGTTTTTTGAAACATTTGGTAGAACACTGACCATCATAAGCTGTTGAGTTGGATGATATAAATTACGAATATTTCAAGAAACAGGCCGAGTTTACAAAAACGTAACGGTTTTACTCACCAACAATCCTTGATATGAACTTCAAAATCTTGTGCAAGATCGGTTAAGAACTTGCATTTGGTACAAATCAGTTTCTTGTGAGCTCTGTAGACGTGAGTAAACAGCCTCTCTGCTTTTGCCACTTTGAATTCACAAATAGGACATTCGAAAGACTTCAAATGTACATTCATGTGACGCCTCAAGCACCAACTATCCACTCCCTCCCACTCACAATGCGGACACTGGAATGTCTTCATCTGCTTACCATTCGAGCCAGAATCACTAGGCGACGAATCTCGTCGACTCAAATCAATGGCATCATTCCCAGATTTATTGTCATTGTCGTTGGATATTAGTTTGTCAACAGTGAAGTTATTGGACACACTCTTTGTTTGGCTATTGTTGGAAGTATTGTTCCCGGACACCGCAGGAACTCTTGGTGGCCTCCTCCTTACCAAACTGATATCATATGGGTGTCCTCTGTGAATCCTCAAGAAATGCTTCTTCACGTGATCAGCTCGATTGAAAAGTTTGAAACAAATGTAGCAATGGTATGGTTTATCCTCCTTATGAATATTTTCGTGTCTTAAGTAAAGATCACGGCGATCAGTAGTATATGGACATTTAGGGCAAATAAATTTTTTGTCACAGAGTTCTGGGTCAAGTCTCTCCCTTCCTTGACTGTCCACAGTTGTCTTCAGATTGGTAAGAAGTTGGAATATTTCTTCAAGTAAAGGTTGGCCCTTCCACAGTGAAGGTGGAGCGTTGGGAACACCATGGTGCTTCGCCATGTGCATGCGTACACATCGAGACCACGTACTGCTGTAAGGGCAGTGTAGGCACTGGAATACTTTCGCACTAGTGTGCGTTCCGAGGTAGTGTTCAGCGATTCGGGAAAGAAACCCAACGGCATTGCAGACAACGCATCGGAACATCTTGGTATCTGGGTTATAGCTAGCTACTGTGGAATTGTCCCAGCTCAGCTTCTGTTTTCCAAGAATCCATGTTGCATTCTTTGAATGGCCATTTATCATCTACGAAAATATTTTTTTAATAATTAGACATGTTTAAAGAAAATATGATAAGGAAGCAAGATATAAACAATTAAAAACACTAAAGACATGTTGTATCTAGATATTTATACATCTTATACAGGGAAACGGATATCATTCCTGAATATAAAACATTTTACATCCATATCATATTTAAACCACCGCATCGGTAAAAACTAATCATGACATAATTTTACACAATTTTTATTTCTTTTGAAGTTCTATTATTGTCACTTAATTTCTGAGAATAAGGCAAATAATGCAGCCAACATAAATATTATGTTTTTTGAAAAATCATATCCTCATCTGAGCAATATTTAGCTTTTCGGAATCGAAGCATTGCATCATTAAAAGATAAATGAGGCAAAAGAAAGTGAAGTAATGTTTGAACACAATCACTTACACTAAGGATTTCTTACTACATAGAGAGGACGTCCTGAAAAAGCTTTCACTTCAAAATATATCTTATTTGTCTACTTATAATTCAGGTTCGATTTAACGTGAATTCACATATTTTAATACAATGGGTCATAGTAAACATAACAAGCAACACATCATTTGAAAGTACTTTAGGTAATTTTTTCTAGGGATTCCTCTTAAGTTTTTTCCGAGCCTTCAAGTGTACATATAAATAAAAAATTCAATGAAGCATTAATTAGCGATAAACAAGAAAACTTTTACCTAAATAAATTTACTTAGCATATTTAATGATAGGTTTTATATCAAGATAGATTTCTGAATTACTTTTGCGACATTAATAAGAAAGAATTATCAATAATGTATTCGAAACTTAATTAGGTTTCAGAAATTTTGAGATAAACATACTTTAATTTGATTTGTTTAGTTAGATTAACCAGTGGCATAACGACGAAGTGTAGCGGGGGAAAGGGGGTATAGATTCCTCGGACACCATGGGGAGGAAACGCTAGTGTGCTTATATAGCTGTTTAAACTCAAACGAGGGAGCTAAGAAATAAGTCCATGCACCGGGCGTCATTTACACATGCTTAACCACTGATGACTTCTAAGGAAGGAGTGAAAAAAATCATATTATTTCCAGGGTGCCACTAACCCTTGCTACGCCACTGAGATTAATACCCAACTTTGAAAGTACATCAGGGCCTTTGTGGGATGTACCTTGAATTCTGAACCATGGTTAGTTGATGAGGACACTTGACTTGCGCTCCAAACTGCTGCACAACAATAGTAGGAGAAAGTTTAATCTTCAGCACATTGAAGGTGCACTAGGTCAGTGTATGCGGAGGATCTACGTGGAATCGGGTCTAGTACTCGAAGTCAAGATTCGGAAACAAGCCATTGTTACCCAGACATACTCTATAAGAGTATGTCTGTATACAATACGTAGAGTATGCAAGAACAAAAAAGCAAAACACTGGCTTAAATGCATTATACAGATAAGAAATAAAACAGCTGAGTCACCTGCGTTGCATCCTGCGTGAGATCTGTAGGGGAAGGCGATTTAAGGGGCGTTGGGGAGGTGGATGCCGGTGGCGTGGGGGGTTTCTCTTGCTTGATGGCGAAGTTGAGTGGCAGTTCAGGCTCCGGCACCTCACACTTGAGGTCTTTGTACATCTGGAACCTGGCGGACTCGCTGATGGCCGGATATACGAATCCGTCCGGGTGGATTGTCGGCTTCATGAAGAAGTTGCCGTGCTTCAGCAGGTAGTCGTTAGTGAAGGGGGAGTGGAAGCCGCCGAATTTGGCGGAGAGGAATGTTTCGCTATGCGTCATGATGATGCTGACTGATCAGTTACTTTTCGTTCATCTCAAGCATCTGAAATGGAAATTGATTCAATGAATATTTATCGTTATTATGAAGTATGAAAATGTTACTTTATATCTGAAAGAAATTCTAAAGGAACTAAGAAAAAAATTAAAATTTCTTCTTCTATACGTCAATAATAAAAAGAAACTAAAATTAGAAAAATTTTCAATTACATAAAAAAAAAGACCGAAAATAATTCAAGACTAACTTAATGTTTGAAATAGATAGATATAAACAGATTTCCTAAATACCTAAGATGAAAAAATAGGTAGTTAATTTTTTTTTACAAAAATCTACATTTCTTTCCTAGTTATTGTTATAGGAGCTAAATGTTTAAAAGAATTTTCGTTGACTTTAAATTGCTATTTCAAAATTCCAATGGAACATGCCCATAACTTTTATTGAAGAAAAATCACTAATTAATTTTTTTTGAAATGGTAGGAGGCACTTTTGAAATGCATTTAAGTTATTTCGGATGAAATAAAAATATGAGTGAAATATTTATGAAGGATAATGAGAATACGTTAATGAAAATATTTAAGACTTGAAGACATGGAAATTTTCGTGCTGCCATCTGTTGTCGAAATTTTACAATAGCAGGCAGCTCAAAAATTCTACTATGTAACAGCCAGTATAGAGAGTAGACAGACAATTGAATGATTATAATAATATCTTAAATGTTTATCTGTTACGTTCTGGGTGCCTTGGAAAATTCTAGTATAACCAAAACGTAATATCAAGAAACATGTAGTTTTCAAAGAAAAAAAAATACGGAAAAATCTAAAACTTCGATGGAAATAACATATTTTCTAACCGTAATATAATTCAGGTTTTTGATGCATTCATTTCTTTTAAACTCTAAGATACCTCATCATCTTTTTCACATAAAAATTGTGAAAATAGAGACAAAAAGGAAATTCAGTATTTTGCATGCAATAAAATTGTAGCATGCACGTATATGTCATTGTATGAAGTAGCAAAATTTTTCTTAAAAGATTATAAACTATGTAAAAAAAATTATAAATTTTAAATAAATTGTTGAATAGTTCTCTACAAAGTTAAAGATTCGATTTTCGGGGGTTGCAATCTGTAAGTAAATTCAATTCAATCGATCAGTTTAATTTCATCACTGCCATAATTAAGCAGGTACAATAGAATCAATTCATGCTCACACGAAACTGCAATGCGCCAATTTTATTTTGCAATCCGAATAGCATCTCGAAAGAGAAAAAGGGGAAGGCAATGCGCAGTTAGATGTTAAATGAAATCCACAGCTAGCTTGAATGTGACGTCACGTAAATTGAATCCATTGTCACGTGGGCACAATTCCTGGGTGGAGGGAGTTACAGCGACAACTCTTTAGTTGGTAAGTTTGACTTCTTTCCTATTCATTTCAATGTTCAAAAAACCATTTTTAACATCGCAGGCATTCGACATTGAGTCGATTAAAGCAATAGGAGAATAAACTTTTAAAGATATAAGTTCAGTTTAAATTCAATGCCAGGTGATGACACTCGTATGGAATAAAAATTTAATTGAAGTAATTCATTAACTGTCAATTCAGTTCTAAAATATTAAAAGTATATTGTCATCGAAAACACAGAAATATGCAAAATTTCGAAACCCTAGCACAACAGCAGTGATTAAAAATATCGATTTCAAAATTCCATTTTTGCAAACATGAAACGTGTCAAATTAAAAAAAAAAGTGCGTAGAAATCTTTATAGGGTCACAGATATTCAGTAGAGCGTTGCCTCCTCTGAACTTCCAACATATTCCATTTTGATACTAGAGAAAAATTTTCTTAAGGATATGAATTCAATTTACAGTGATTTAATTAGAATCCAAAATCAGACGCCACGACACTCGAAACTAATAGAGCTTTTCTTTAAACAAAAGTGAAATTTAAGCATTTCCTTGCAAACTTCGTTAAAAAGAAGGGGGGAAAGGACCGACTATTACAAAATAAATATTTTTTTTTTATTTCTATCTATAGTAATAAAATTATCGCAAACATCGCAATATATTCAACAATAAGAATTACACTTTTATATTTTCTGACCAAAAAATTCAAGGGAAGAAAAGGAATGCTCTGTTTATAATATCTCATGAAGGATTATTGTAATGAAAGTTTTATTCAAATATATAAAAAAAAGTTGGAATTTTTATAATTTCAAAATATTCTAAATCCTATTGATACTGCCTGAAATTATGAACAAAATGATAGAAATGCCGATAAAATCTAATTAAAACCTAGATCTATACCATTAGTAGGTTGAAGTAAGTAGTTTACCTGACTTTGAACCAAAATTCCTTAGATTGCCGTTTTGGCGCGGTCGACAGCGGGGCCTTGAACGACGTATTAAAGAGGTTTTTACTGTACTGTGAAACTGTTGACCATGAGAAAAGCCCGAAAATAATCCATTCTTGTGAAACATTGTTATAGATCTACTATCGCTTGTCAACACCATGGTAAAACTATAAATTAATAAACCTTAACACACAGATAACTTCAGATTTCTAACTTCACTTTTTCACGGGGAAAAAAATGACAAGGGGAAGCCGAAGGCTTATAAAAATAACATGAAAAACAAATTAATTTTCCTTTCTCACCATTATGATAAGGAACCAGCTCGAACCGACAACGAATTATACGATACCCCATCTAACAAAATAAGACATAATCAGTTGCTCTACAAATTTGACTTTCAAGAATCTTGAGAAAAAAATAATAATAAAAAGAATAAAAATAAAATAAGAAAATTCCACTCGTTTCTTAAAAAGACCTCTCCTGTCCCCCACAAACCCGACTATCTATCGTCACTTATATCGAAAGAGGGGGAGGGAGTCCGTCGGAGGGGAGAGGATGGGAAATGCATGAATGGCTTTCAGCAGAGAGGGAAAGAGGAGTTTCGTAACGGGGAAAGCGAGTGTGTTCATGTGACGACGATTTTCTTCGAACTGTTTTCACTTTTCAAGGAAACATCCTCCTTCTTTTTTTTTCTAATGAACTTATCAAATGGCCTTTTTTCCCCGTGCTGAAAGTCTCAATTAAGATTAGAGAAATATTATAGAGGGATAAGCTCTAGATGTCGAAACTTACACTTAGCCTGCGAGAGAGAGAAAGGCCTAATATGCAATTTACAATATTTTATCTATTTTCTGTTTTCCATTTATTTTTCTTAATTCAATAAGTTTTTTTTAGTGTTTTTATTATAATGTAAAAAGATTTGCCTACACACTTTGATTTGACTCAAACGACTGATACTAAAAAAAAAATATAATTCTATTGCCTAGTACAATTACGTACCAGTAGATTTTTTAAGTCGATTTAATGTATTAGTGTACATGCTGCTCATCTAAACAATTAGAATTTCATCATTTTATAATAATATTTAAAATTTAATTATGCATTCTTTTTTTCTATTTGTTTATTTATTTCTCGCTTTTTTTCCTTGGTACAATTTATGACTGCCTGGTATAGTTTCTGAATCAGAAGATTTTTTAACTCTACTTACGGATAGTAGCAATCCTATATGTCCTTCCAAACATATAGGATTTTATCATTTCTTAAAAATATTTTAATAGTTAAATACTTCATTATTTCCGAATTTTTAAAATTTTTTATTTGTTTTTTTTTTCGGTACATTTTTTCGTAGCCTGGTACACTTGCTGTCTTTTTAAACGATTAGGATTTCAGCATTTTTCAAAAAACATTTTTAATAATTAATCTTTTTATCGCTTCTGAATCATTTTATCTTATTATTTATTTTTGTTTTGTTTTTTGGGGATCTATGTTCTGGTACACTTGCTATATACCAGGAGATTTTTTTTAACTCAACATACCGGCATTTGAATATGCTGTCCTTCTAAACAAGTAGGATTTCGGAACTTTAAAAAAAAATAATGAACTAGTTCATTGTTTCTTAATCTTTTTTATTTTTACTTTTCTTTTTCATTTTTAAATTTATTTATTTATTTTTGCTCTCTTCTCTGCTAACATGCCTGATTGAAGTTCAGAAAATCATGTCACTTCAGTTAAACCCCCCTCATCACAAGTTATACAAAACAAAGCAACCTCAATCTAAGTATTAGAACCCTCTGCGCTCCTACAAGCCTCTTAATAACTCTTCCCAGAAAAACGCATACCTCTCCACCTGTGGAACGCACCAGGTCATCTTCCTGGAAGTCTCGGATTCCTGTCTCACCCCCCTTTATTTAAATGACCCTCCTCCTAACGAACCCGCATAGTCACGCTATATTGGCCCGCGACATGCACGCAATTAGGACGATCGCACACCAGCACAGAGGGAGGGGGAAAGCCCTTATCGTCTACTACTAAATACTTCCCGTTCCAATAACATGTGTCTGTCCATTTTTGTCGGCTAATAGGCTGCACGATGGTCGGTTCATTTAGCTCGTTCTGGTTCTGGATGACAAGAAGTGAGGGGGAAATGGCATAATGATTTTTAAAATAGTTGAGGGGATTTCTGTTTATAGTTAAAAGGAGAGGGGTCATATGTGTGCGTTTGGCTTTTAATGGGAGAGATGTGACATAAAATCACAGCATTTTGCTATTAAAATGTATTTTAAAATAATGATTTCTAGTTTCATTTTTTTTCTTTGGGTCCTTACAGTAGATGCTGATTCTGGTTTATTTAGTTAATGATCACTTGTTAAGTCATATAGTTGTATAATGGGAGTAGTTTCTGAAATTTTAAGTGGTTACCAGATGATAGAGATTATACTTGAGACAGGAATTGATATTTTCAAAGTCTTAACTTGAACTCATTTTTTGTTTTTTAACAATTACGTCATTTTTTTACATTAACGTCATTTGTTCTCGGTTTAGAATTAATTCCGTATTCCCATTTATACACAGAGCATATTTTTACGCCTTCATATAGATAGGCAAATGAATGGTAGTAACTGATAAAAGAAATAATTTAAACAAATAATACAAAATTTAAAAAAAACTGTTTCAAATGAAGATATTTTCTTAATTACTTTTATTAGTACTGATACTTTATTATTTCTATTTCCTAACGAGGTAGAACCTGTTACACAATACTGTACGATATTATATGATAATCTAAGATATCACACAATTTTGTAAATATTGTTCAATATTATACAATATCTGTGTACTTCTGGAGTAGTAGCACCAGAATATTGTATCATATTTGCGCAGGATTATACAATATTGTGGATACCAATATCGAATATTTTACCTGTACAATATTTCCTAGAGACTACATTTTAAAAAATATTATAAATGTCAACTTTAATTCAGAAATTCACTTGACTTCAGAAATTATTTAGAAACATCCCCTAGAACAATTTTCTTTAAGTTACTGAAAATTATGATACATTAAATAATACAGTGTGGTCATAAATTACTAGACCCATTTCAAAAATTAAGTAAAGAAAAGTTATAATGTTACAACTATAGCTTTTTTTTTTTTAATGAGAGAGCATTTAATAAAGTTGTTTTTCAGATAAGTAACGCGCCGCGATGGTGCTCTAGGGGGTCGTAAATTATTGGACACATTACATTTTAGAGAACCATTAACTGCGAAACTTTTAAAGCTAGAAGAAAAATAAAAGCGTGAATTTCTAGGAAAATGTACGCTTTTTAACTTGTTAGTTCACATACAGTGTGAAAACTGAAACCTTTTTGAGATATTCAAGAAAAAGCAAAAAAGGAAACCAGAAAACGCGCATGGACTTCTGCTGATCGGTAGCCATTGCGTATGGAAATTTCTCGCTGTAGAAAATTTAGAGCGCCATAATCGTACGACACGTATTTGAAAAAACCCTTTTCATTTGCTCTCTCATTTAAAAAAAACAACTTATTTGTAGCATTATTAGCTTTTTTTTCTAATATTTGAAATGGGTTCAATAATTTACGACCACCCTGTATAATTCTATGTATTATTAATATAATTATGCATATTAGTATAAATTGTACGCATAACGTTGTACAATATGTTGAAAGCAATACTGTAAATTCTGCATTTGAAAATATTATATAATATTTTTCCATTCATCTAGTTTTACTTTAAATGACAATGTGGCTCGGATTAGTCGGAAAAGTTTTGATCCCCGACTCTTTGCCTGCGTGTGAAAAAATACCCTTGTTGTAAGTAAGATTATTAAGTAAAATGTTTCTTTTTTTTAGAAACTAGTTTCTAAATAGTTCATAAGAAATGTGAAAAAGAAAGAAAAAGCTAAATGAATTTAGTTTTCTGAAAAAATGCTCATCAAGAGTTCTCGTTTGCACAAAGATACAGAAAACTCCTTTCTCTCAAGAGTCTCAAGAAATCTCATAAGAGTTTAAATAAAAATTTCTAACTGTATGTAATTATTTATACTTTTTTTACTATTCTATAATAACTAACATTGAAGAAACCGATAGATGCACACATTGACAATGCTTTCGCGATCCATTTGTAGACGGGATCCAAAACTCAAGAATACTTGATTTAGCCTGTTGAGTCGTAATCCGACTTAACGTGCATTTATACTTGATAGCTGTAACTTGGTTCCTCCTATCAAGAAGCAGAGATACTGCTACCTGCTCCTAAAAGCTCATAGATTGTACAATTAGTGGCGAATCCGGGGGGCCATTGTGCTGCAGCCCCCCCCCCAGAGCTAAGCCATAATTTTTTATTTTATTTAAAATTACTACAATTGTTTGTTCTTAATTTCCCTTTTTTCTTTAAAAAAATAATAAAAACGTGACAATATTGCTTTCTGGCTTGACAGGCTCGAAACTTTTTCTACTTTTCTAGTCATTCCACTTGAACTTGTAGCATTAACGCGGTCGAAGACATTTTTTGGCCAGTTATTTCACCTTATTTTTTATTAAATTATCGAAAGTATTCTATTGTTCTTTATGATTCTTATTTCAGGTAAGTAAAGTTAAAGTGTTTTAGTTCATATAAGCCATGAGGTTTGACATTCGTCACGGCGGTACAAAATTTTTATGGCCTCAGCAATCCCCCCCCCATACAAAATCCTGGATTCGCCACTGGTACAAATCCAATACAAATATGAAATTACCAGCACATCAGGTTTCCGCAGAAATAATATGCGCGAGTAAACATCATTATGATTCAGAAGTAAAAAAAATTAAATAAATTGATGATGTGGAAAATTTTATTTGGTTATTTTTGGAAACAATAGCTTTTAGGACATTAAATAACAATTTTCACATTAATCATAATTATTTAAATGAGTATTTTTTTCTAAATAATTTTCCAACTTGATAAATCAATAAATCATGTAATTAAACTATCAATGACAGTTCAATAAATGAATATACAATTTAAAAAATGTTCCAATACCAAACAAACAACTGATTGTTAAAGCACTAAAAAACAACCTAAAATTCCTAGAATATTATGATTGTTAATAGAAAGGATACTGATATTATTTGCTTTAAAAAAAAAACCTAACGTCTTTTCTTTTAAATAACAAATTATCCCAAGATAAAGTGTAGTGTCTTTCGAATCGACGCTTGTCTCTCATTAATTGAAACAGAAACTTGAATTTTTAATAGATATAAGTAAGATAAGATATTGTAAATTATTCTATTACTTAACCTGTTTGAAAGTAATGGCCATTTTAAAAACTGATCCTAATAATCTTTTTTTAACCATAATAGAAAAATTAAACGGAAAACCATTACACGCTGCATTTGCTAAATATTTATCTTGAAGTAACGTTTTTATACTCCAGAGTTATTTATTTACTATACATTTTATTAATGCGATTATATTCTACCTATCCTAAATTTTTACACAATCTCATGCTGATTGACAATATTTCGATCGATAGAAAATTCTAAACTCTAAATGCATTCTAAAAGCAAACAGTTTCAAAAGGTTTAAAGTAATCACATAACGAAAAAGTTTTATTTTTTCTATAAATAAACACACAGCAACGATTCTTCGCCAGAAAAAAAAAAAAACCCTCACACAAATCGAAAACATAAAAGAAAATCCTTTCCTTGAAAAACAACGAACAGCTCATATCCATTCACAATTACCGTAGAAGAAGGTGTTTATATCAAAATAAAAAAAAACTTCTTTACACTCGTCCAAAGAAATAATAAATAAACTTCTAACGTAAATCTCCGATTGCATTCCACGATTTGCGCATCGAAGCTTTCCCATTTGTTTTCATTTAAACGGTCAGCCAAGTTCTCTCCAGAAGCGGCGGGGAGCAACTGTCTGCACGATTTATTTAAACAAATCCCTCACTCGGCTAAGACCATATTTCCTCGAAAAAGTCAATGAACCCTTTTTACCCCTTTCCTCCCTAGAAGAGAGACTCCCGGTTAGAAAAATGATAATCCCCGTAATTTCGTGGACAGGTTTTGGCGGCAAGTTGGTGCAAACGACAAATGCACAAATTTCGATGCAAAAAATAAGATTTTCTTTTCTTTTTTCCATTTTATAGTTATGTTTTTTGACAGACAGTCAGCTGGAAAAGATGAAAGATAGTTGGTGGTTGAAAAGTTAGAGGATTATGATATCCTTTTTCGGTGATAGGGTATGCCGCATTCGGTTTGGTTTCAGTTGCTTGGAGTTAGTTTGAAGTGGTTAAGTGTAAAGTTGGTAATGAAGTCACAGTCACAATGGCAAACATAACTGCGCATACAGAGTCATTCTTTGGATTTTGAAGTTACGGGCACAAATATGGATTGAGACTCCAGTGAATAAAAAATGCGAATAAATAAAATCTTTAATATTTAGTACAAGAAAAAAACATACATAATTTATTTTATTCTGTATAGTAATACTTTACTTATAACATATTAATATTAATATAAAAGAAAAAGAAAATTAATAAAATTTTATTTTCCTTGCTTTAATTTCAGCAAAATCTCCGTATAATTTATTTTCGACTAGCCGCCTTCGGCGACCAGCTTGTTCGCAGGGAATATAATTTCAAATGAATCTCTAGTATATAAATTGATATTCATGGTTCCCTTAACAAAGTAATTTTAAATTTCAAATTTTGATAGATGTTTAACCCATGTTCTTTCAATAGCCTTGCACCTATTCTGTTCGTTGTCTGCATGAACGTTCCTAATGGAGTCTAGTAACTGTCTGCGTTATGCAGCATACAATTGCCTATTGTCGGCATCAATTTCAGTCTCTTATTCCTCTTGCAAAATATGCATTTGATTTTAACTTTAAAATGTCGCGGCACATTTTTAAGTCCAGCAGCATAGTAGATATGAAATTATGCTGATTAAAACATATCATTAAACATTAAAATATTACCTTAGCTTTCAACAATGAAAAAGAAACATGCAAATAAATATTTATTTAAACGATGAAAACGGTTTGAATTGCGTTGGAACAATGAAAAGTATTGTTGTAAATTATACCAAAAAATATTTTTAAAAGGTTTTTAAAAGTAGACAAAAAATTTACGACAACTTAATTAATATCATTGAAAATGTGATTTTTTGCTCTTTCAGATGGCGTAAAAATAATTTTTGTGCTGTAATATTTTCGCAAGTTATTAAGGAAAACCACCAAATTTTAGATTATCTTTAATTACTTAAAATTCTAATTAAAATTTCAGAAAAAACCGGCTCCGAGGTGCACCCTCCAAAGAATGTTCGTGACAAATTTCGTAGCTCTAAGTCCAGCGGTCTGCCCTGTAGAGCGATTATAAGTAGAGATGAATATCACCATTCGGTTCGATAGTCTTTCTAGTGTCATTGGAGATCTTAAATAGGAAGTAGAGGAAATAAATCTAGCTGAAATTTTTAATCTTGTAATAAATTCTGAACTACTATAAAGTAGCTCGGCGCGGGGTCCCAACTAGTTCCCAGTTCGCTGGGTATAAACCAGGTTGATCGACGCTAAGGACGCTACTGTGCGCATACAATCTAATATCTAACTGCACAGTGTCATATGTTAAGGTGTGATGTCACGCTTTTTTAATCTTGCAAGATGCGCATTGAAGTCCAACATGAAATTGGCGTGTTTGACGTATGCCATGTGAGCATGAATTGACTCTGTTAACCCTTTCGACAAGTGGTGTAGTCGTAAATTAAGCAGTGCCGGAACGCTCTGACCTGGTGATATTGCTGCCGGGGGGTGGGTGCAAAATGGGGAAGGTGATTGGGAAAGAAAGGGATTATTTTATAATTTTTTTTTTTTTTTTTACATTTGAAATGCTTACTTATTTTATCTAGACCTTGAAACTCTGGAATAATAAAAAAATAATACACATTACAGTTATCATTTTATTTTTGAACAAACATTAACATAATGCGTACTGTAGTAAAAAGCATAAATATAATGAAGATGTTAAATAATATTTTTTTTAAATTTATGTTGATTTCAATTTATACTAAAATTAAGTAATAAAATCATGACAATGATAAATATTTTTTAAAATATCATGAGTTTTCAAAATCGAAACATAAAATACAATTAAATGTTTGCAACCTTATTGCTTTTAATTCTTTCTCACAACCACTCGTCACTTTATTACTTTTATTAATTTAAATATTTGTCACATTTTCGAGGGTAAGGATTAGAAAAAGACCGCGTTATTTTTAGGAGGTATAATTTCTTTCTTATATACTTCTCTCTTAAAGAAGAAACCAGTGCTGGGACGGCGTTCCCGGAAAGAATTAGAAAGCAATACCAGAACGCCGTTCCGGTTCCACTACACCCCTGCTTTCGACCCAACAATGATTAAAATTTTGCAATGATTATATGCATTTAAAAACTCATTGCAATAATTAAAATTTAACTAATTAGGAATTGTTAACAATTATTAATTATGAATTGTAAAAGTGGGATTTATTTACCCAATAGGGAATGAAGTGTAATCTCGGAGACGTATGTGCCCATCAGGGCCGAAAGGGTTAAAGTATAATTTGAATGCATCATTTCGAGTGTTGGCTTTAGGATGGAAACAATTATGAGCTGTTGGAATCATTTATACAATTTTCTATTACGAATTGCTCGAAGAATTTAAGCAATTAAAGTAAAAACTGAATTATTTCATTTGATAAAAATTTGAATTCAAGAAATATTTTTATAGTCATAATTCAAAAAAGAGAAATAAATTATTTTTTCCTCTTTGATCTGTAAGGCCAAAGTTGTTAGAGATTTCACCACAAATTTTGCTTTGTTTCAAAATAAAAACAATATTAAATTATCTATATTTTTAATAAATGGAAAAATAAGAAAAAAAAAATTTTCGAAAAAAATTATATGTATTATAAAAACATGTCCTGCGAATTACATATAAGAAGAAAGCAATTTTTTTTCAAGAGCGGCTGTCAAAATCTAAAGTTGAATTAAAATTCATTTCTGTTTATTTGATTTTTGATTAAAATATTTTTCACATACTTATAAAATTTATCAAGTTTATTATTATTAGTAGTTAATGTAACACAATACAACTTTGGATTCTTTTTTACAAACTTTTTGAAAACTTTTTTAGATGAAGAAAAAACACAAAATGTTCAAAACTGAAAATTTGTGTTGCCCCTATTAAGGAACTGAAATAAATTAAATAATAATTTTCATATTTAAAGTTAGAGAAATATTAATTACATAACATGAATAAAATAAACAATTCAAAAGATTAATATATTTGATTCCATTTCAACAGACAATAGAAACTTATATCAAGCACTTATAATAAAAATGCATGCTTCTTATTTTCTTCTAAAAACATTACGAAGTTTTTCATTTAAAATTACTTATTTTAAATGAAAAACTTATTCTAATGATTAAAAATAATTTAAATACGTGCATTAATAAAATGCAAAAACTTTGCAGACTTTTATTTATTCATTTAAGTATTTGTTGGCAAATAATTTCCTAAAAATAAAGTCAAAAGCACTGTTACTTTTTTCGTTATAAACTGAGCTTATTATACATATTTGTAACTCCCTAAAACACATTCTTCAAGAATAAATATCAATTAATATATTATATTTCACAGTTAAAGAAAAGAAATGCTAATTTAAATTAAATTTAATAAAAACTGTTTTTAAAACACATTTTTATTAGTTTACTAAGAAGTAGAAATATTTTTTCATTTTAATTATTTTCTACTTTTTAGTCTTTGATTTTTAATTCACTATAATAAATAATAGAGAACATTGAAATAAATTTTTCTCAAATTTACTATCAGATGGAGCCCCTCGTACGGAATCAAAATGTAACTAAACTAATCTATTAACTGATAATTAAATTAAGAAAATATTAAAATAATTTACTGTCATCGAAAACACGCATGTGTCCAAAATTTCAGAATAATAGCACATAAGGAATCGAGTGTAAAATCGATTGCAAAATTCCATCCTTACGAACAAGAAACAAGTCACATTAAATAAAAATGTATAAAAAGTAAATGAAGACTAAGCAAAATTATTATGTTATAGCTTAAATAAAACAAGCAATTTCATGAAATATCACAACAAAACTTCATGGGGTTTTTTTCCATGTAACAATGCTACTGTGGTTAAAGAACCGGAGACGTCAAAAACTCGTTTTTGCCCAAATTAACTCTTTTCAACTATACTCTAATCCACGAAATTACCTTCCAGTAAGACATGTTATCGAGTTTTTGAACGTAAATTTCTGTTCAGTTGAAATGTAAAGTTAAAAAAAAAAGTTTGAATCTAAAAGCAAAATGTTAAACCATTAGAAAAATTTTATTTTAAAGAATGCACTTCACTGAATTTATTAAGATCATGCACTTCACCCCAATAAAAAGTTTTAAAAAATTCATTAATTAATTTAAATAATTAATGAAAATTCATTCAATAATTAAAAACGAAATTATCTTTACAAAGAATAATCAATTTCAATCTATGTCTCATCGGTCACCTTCCTAGACATCAGGAATATCACGAAACACAAGATTTATCGTGAGAAATTAGCACGCTAATCGCCATCTGAATCAAATACAATTCACCCGGAGATCAAATACTATTCATACCTACTATCGAATCAAATGCCCTTTACTGTAGTTAAGAGATAGCAGAGAAGCAGTCATCTCATTAGATAGATGGTTCGAATTTCAGACGTGATTGTGGCGACTAAAGTGTTAAATTTATTCCAAAATACTTTCAATAGTTCAAATAAATTCTGAATTAATGGCTGTGAATCAAACTAAAATATTTAAATGTATCCAGTGAAATAAAAGTTATTATTAAACACGAATTAAAGCAGTATAATAACTTATAACAAAGTATAGCATCTGTATTCAGAATCGTAAAACAGTTCTTCTTCACTTGAGCCGAAGTATATATAAGTAGTATTTGGAATAGTAGTATGTCAATAAAAAATAGTTTTAATGCCACTTAATTTCATAATCATTTAATGCCGCCTAATTTCATAATCATTTAATGCCACCTAAGGTCATACAAATTTTGTATCGTGATCTCATGTCTTTACTCACCTGACAATAAGAATCACAAAAGACACTACAATACCTTCGAAAATTGAATAAAAACACAATGTAATAACTGACCAAAAAAGATTTTCGACCGCGTCAACGCTACAAGTACGAGTGGAATGACTACAAAAGCTGAGAAATTTTCGAGCCTGTCAAGACAGATAGCAATGTTGCCACGTTTTATTTATATTTTTTCTCAAAACAAGAAATTAAGAAAGGTGTAGATATTTGAAAAAAAAATCAAGACTTTTGGTTTAGCTCTGGGGAGAGGGGGCTGCAGCCCCATAGCACCCTCCCTAAATTCCCCACTGCTAAATTTGAAAACAATGATTTTTTTTTTAAGTTAAATTAATACATAGCAATTCTTTAAAATCGCAGAACAGCTCTTTTTTTAGACGAGTTTAAGTATAATCAAAATTTGTATTTTTAGAATATCAAAAGGGTAATGAAAATTTGTTTGAACTCAAGCTAATTTCATCTTTACTGTCAAACGGTAGTGTATTTAGATAAACTGAGCTGTTAATATGCTAAAATGACAAGCAGTAAAATTATTCTTGCGTTCATAAACAGTTATTTTCAACATACGTCTAAATTAATGTCTCCAGTTTTGGAGTACAAAAAATACAATAAAAAAACTTCAAAAATTTTGCTTTAAATCCACTAAATCTCATTATTACTACCAAACGACACTGAATTTTAAAAAATCTGAACTTATAGTGTGCTGCAATAACATACAGAAGTATTATTGCTCCGTTCAAAATAGCAAAACAGTTCTTTTCTATGTGAATCTATCCAATTAAAACTTTTGGATTTTTGGATTGCCAGAAGGGCAATAAAAATACACAAAATATGGTCGAACTCCACTACATCACATCATTACTAACAAGCGATATTGAGTTAAATAAATAAATAAACAAATTAAAATACCAAAAGTATAATAAAAAACTCCAAAATTTGCTCGAACTCCACCCAATGTCATCATTAATATAAAAGAACATTGAATTTGAAAAAAAAATAAAAATCTGAGTTTTTAGTAGGCTAAACTAATGCATAGTAATATTATTACTGAGTTCAAAATCGCTAAAGTGTTTTCTAAATGAATCTAATTTTAATTAAAATTCTATATTTTTCAAATACCAAAAATACAATAAAAAAATCCCCTCAAAACTTTGTTCGAACTCTACCAAGTCTCATCATTACTACAATCGTTTGATAATGACTTTGAAAAAAAAACTGAGATTTTTGTTTTCTACAATAACACATAATAACATTATTACTGCGTTCAAAATCGCAAAGTATTTCTTTTCTTCATGAGTGTCTAATTAAAATCTTTGTATTTTTGGAATACCGAAAAGGCAAAAAACATAAAATTTGTGCGAACTCCACCAAATCTCATTATTACTACCAAACGATATTTCTTGTCTATGGACTTACCCTACTAGTCACGTGAACGACTCATTTAAAGCAGATTTCTGTTCAATCGCTGCTGTTAAAGAAACGTGACGAGATCGACAAAACGTTTGAACTTAACGAAAATAAGGGGGAGGGGGGACAGGAACTGATGGAACAGAACGGAGGAAGCAGCTGGAATTACGAAATGCAGTAGGAGATTATGAGGAGGGGGGAGGCAGTGGGAGAGCGAAGCATTAAAAAAAGCTGGTTCTACCTGTAGCAAGAAGAGGAAATTCCTGGTGTTCAGGTGGTAGTGGTACATTTCGCTGTGCACTGGGTGTGTAGACTTAGAAGTCGTAGGTGGGCGATTTGGGGGTGGGTCGCGCGTTCTGATGAAAAGAGGAATTTTCTCTCTTTATTTTTTCGTTTGCCTTTCCTTTCCTCGCACGCGGTGACAGTGAAGAGAGGGAACGTCGATTCCTTCCTTTCCTGGTAGACGCCTTTTATTGTGGTGTGTGCGTGGAGTTCGTTGTGTGGTGTAGCATGCGCGGGGGTGGTTCAGAAATGCGAGGGTTCGAAAGAGGTGAACGCGTGGAGTGGTCGCTCGCGTGTGGGAGACGGGTTGTGATGAATGGAATGAAGTGAAGGGAGTGTTTCTGGATGATGTGTTTTTTCACCCGATGGCTCTTTTTTGGCGGTTATTCATATTTTTGTCTTGTTTTAGTTGATGGATGTGTTGTTGTTTTGATTCTTTGGTTGTTAAGTGTTTTTTTTCTATAATGAAAAAGAAAGTAATAGTTATCAAAAGTTAAAGATGACAAATTTGAAGAAGATCTAACAAAAGTATTGTGCAGAAGGTTCTAAACCAGGAATACAGCAAGCTTGGACCACCAGCCCAGAATTGAATCGTCGATCTTCACAATGAAGTGATTAACACAATTATTCAAAACCAAAAAGAAAGAAAGAAATTTTACTCAAATTTCATACTTGGTGGAAATAAAAGAGAACCTATCGGTAAATTTTGCTATTATTGAACAAACAGTTCTTCCTTAAAGCAAACGATTCTACCCGGCATCACATTAAAATCCGAAACGAATTGATTAAATGTAAATAAATAAAAGCTTTTATTTGTATATTTTACTTGTATATGAAATATACAAAGAGAAAGTACCATAATAATAAAGAAAATTCGACCTAAAGAGTTTGACAAATCTCAACATTTTAGACCTCCCCAAGCTCGAAAAAAAAAACCTTTTGGGAATTATGTCTAAATGTCTGTGAATACGATAGCTCTAAAAACGGAACGGGCATGAAGAATGAATGTTGGTATGTCGTCTTTAACCAAGATTGTGCATCTTTATCAAATTTTAATCAAAATCAGACAGAGGGAAGCCTGCCTGCTAGTTCGTCTGTCCGTCCTTGTGCATGTGAAGACGATAGCTCAAATTTAGGATCCAATAATTTATCATCAGGTTGGGTATATATCGTAACTGTCTGTCTGTATATGAAAACGTGGTAAACCCGAAACACAGCAAGCTCTATAAATGAAATTTAGTTGGTGGACCTGACACCACAATTGTAAATTTGGACCATATCGTCAATAACGTTATAACGGGAAAAAGTTCAGAAAGTATACATGATTTTCATCACTGTAATTACGAAGCTAAACACAAAACGCGCCATGCTGTGTAAGCATACGAGAAAGTCGAAGGGAGAACTTCCCGCTGGTTAATTTTCACAACTCTAGTAAAAAGAAATAAATTAAATTGTAATTTACCAAAGTAATGAATTAGAACTTATTCCAGAATCGATATATCCACATCCTTTTTTAAAAATAGATAAATTTAAAAAGTGCTTTTACTTCATATATATGAGTGTTCTTTAGAATTAAAGACGTAAAAAATACTGAATTCATCTTCGAATTGTTCTGGCATTAAAGGATTATTAATAAGCAGGTAATAAATCTGGATTTTAAAGACACGTTTTGGAGGCTTTTAAATGCAAGCTACGAACTTAAAGAGTTATCATTAAAAGCCAATTAAAAGCAAAAGTCTTTTACAGGAAAATCAAAGAAAGGTAAAAGCGACCCTTTCAAAAAACCAAATTGTTCCCCTGAAGAAAATAAGCAAAACACCAAAGCACTAATTTGTATAATAGATTCTTAGGACCCTTTTATATAAACAATTAAAAAAAATCGACCAAACCCCTTAGAGAACTGTAGGTAAAAAAAAATTAAAGTGTTTTGTCTGTTTGGTGAAGAGAGTCCAAGGAACAAAAAGGTTTATCGTAATACAGTTTTGTACCTTAATGATAGTACGGCACTTGCAAAGCTATATTCACTGCAAGGGGAAAAAAGAAGTTTTTCTTTTAGCTTTTGTTGTGTTAAGCAAGGTCAGCGACCGGAAATCACGTGACGTGCTTGCCAAATCTTTCTTCGATACTAATTGGGGAATCTCGCTCCGTTTGATATTTTCTTTACTCTTTCTTCCCTTTCGTATGTTGATTCGTATCTCAACATATGAGTTTTTACTTTATTCTTTTAAATTTTAATTCCACAAATAGCGCCGAGTTTCTTTGAATATTTCAAGATAAAGCGAAAATTTTACGATAAATAAAAAATATTATTTCTTCAATGAATGAAAAGGAATAAATAAATAACACACTATAATGATAGATCGAATACAATCAGAGGAAGATGTGTATTTTTCTATTTGTCACGGGAGGAATATACCTATAAATAATCCATAAACACACACACAATAACACCTTTAAGGTGTTCAGTTTAAATGACCTTAGCAGCAAGCGACTTTTAAAATACCATAAATCATGGTGACAAATATTTATCATAAAAATAATATTATATCTTTTAAAAATATATTTGATGCATATTATATTGCAATCAATAATTTACAAATGTTTTAAGCTTCGTTTATGCCTGTTATGGTAGATTTGCAATGTTTAGGACAAAATAACCATTAGTTTATATTCAAATAACCCTCAAGATGTAATTTTCCGTCCACGGAAATAAAGGATCATGTGAATTAAAAAGAAGCATGTTATTATGCAAAGACTGTTTGGCTAATTTATTACAGAAAAATTGCAAATATGATTGGAGTTGGCTTAAAATTTCAAAATTAGGTCTTGGTTTAAAATAAAAGTTCTGTGCATAGAAACTCTCTACAGAAAAGAGGCTAAAAAATCTTTGAAAGTAGAATTTATTCTTATTATTCATCAACGTTAATTGTTACTCAATACCGACAGAAAAATCCATCATACTTGTTTGTAAACAAGAAGTGAGGAAGCATATTTGATTTCAAAAACTTTTAAATCTGATACATTCAAACGGTATGCTTAGAAGGAAATTTTAATGATTTTTTTAATTTAAAAAAAAACAAGAAAAAGAAAAAAATCATAATATTTCATTTAATTTTAAGTACAATTTTTTTAAAAAAAAAATATACATATCAAACCCTTTAAAAACAAAGCTTTCTCGTTTATAATTTACCTGAACCATTTCTGATTTAAAAGTAGTAGATTAAAAATAATTTGATTTGCTGAATATAAAATTCGAGCTTTTATGAACAGTGCAAACAATAACTTTTTGCTGCCTAATTTCGATAATGACATAAATGAACTACTAACATACTTAATACTAGAAGAATGTTCATCAATTTAAATATTTAGTATTTATTTATATAAAGTAGGAATAACAAACTTATTCTCTTATTCTTATTAACTAGAAAAATAACCCGTCATGGTATGACGGGTGCAAATTGCCTCTTCATTCGAGAGATTTCCCGTCAAATTCGACGTGTTTAAATAGACATATACTAGGGGGCTCTGCCCCATGCTCGCTGAAGCTAGCCAACCCCCAGGAGGATTGCAACGCAATCCTCCCAGGTTTGCTACGCAAACCCTGCTCGCTTCGCTCGCCACAATGAAGACACTGCGTGTCCTAGCACAGTTATTGTAAAATATTTATATATATTTGATTCAGCATTATTTGCTTCTGATGCTTTAACTTAAATCAGCAAAGAATAAAATTTGTTAATCTCGAAAAATATATTTTTCTTCAAATAAAATTTACAAAGAAAATTATGAAAGTGCATAAATAAACAAATAAATAAGAGTTTCAAAATTAAAACAAATATAATTAATCTAAAAATTAATCCTGAAAACAATTTATATTTAATATTATTTATAAAGACATAGTAGTGTGACGTTATAGTAGATTTTCTTTTTATGCTTTCCACTTAATCAAGACATAATAAAATTTTTTGGTGCTGAAAAGGGCCGTTTTCTTATATAATAAAAGGATCAGAAAAACAAATACAACAGGCAAATTAATCCAACTAAGAAATTATAAAAATGTAAGAAGTATGAAAAAATACATTATTTTAAGATGAACATGCTTGCAGTTATGAAAATAATCAATGCCATTTCACAACATTTTAGCTAAAAAATGGACATATTAGGGAGGAAAGTGGATTAAAATATGTTCACATTGACTATTAAAAATTAAAACACGTAATAATTATTTTGTTTTAGCTTTTTAAAACTGATAAGATAGCATTTTTAAAAATTTCAAAAATTGTTGCTTTTTTAACCAAAATTTTAAACATGCACTCTTTTTAATGAAATGTTGCTGAAAAAAGCTTCCCCACTTGTATACATACTCAATCTAATTATTATTTAGTCAGAAGAGATATAAATTTTTTCTATGGATAGTCATTTATATTTTAAACAACAGAAAAATTGATTTGTCGACAGATGATTTAACAATCTTTTAGCTAAAAAAGGACATGTTATGGAGAAAAGGGGCTTAAAATGTGTTCATATTAGCTATTCAACATTAAAACCAATAATAATTATTTACTTTTAGCTTTTTTAAATTGATAAGATAGCTTTTTTTTGTTTTGTTTTTTCAAAATTTACAAAATTGTTGCTTTTTTTAACCAAAATTTTAAATATGCACTCTTTTTAATGAAATGTTAATAAAAAAGCTTCCCCACTTGTATACATATTTAATTCAATTATTATTTAGTCAAGAAAGATATAACTTTTTTCTCTGGTTAGCCATTTATATTTTAAACCACAGAAAATTTGAATTTTTGGACGGACTATATCACCGAGTTAACAACCTTTTAGCTAAAAAAGGAATATCCTGAAGAAAAGTGGCTAAAAATATGCTCATATTAACTATTCAAAATCAAAAACCATAATAATTATTCATGTATACAGACTCACTCCAGTTACAATTTAGTCAAGAAAGGTACAACATTTTTCTCTAGGTAGTGTTTTTTTAAACTCAGAAAATGTGATTAATCGAGAGTTGAAATAGCCCATTTCTCAACCGTTTCACTGAAAAGGTCATATTAAGGGGACATTAATTCATTTGCTTAATACATATTATTTACATATTTCTTTATTCAAAAAACCTCTTTGTCTAAAAAAAATCTAGAAAATCTAGTAGATATAATCTAGATAGATAGAAAATCTAGTTTCAAAACAAAGCACTTCTCTGCTTGTGAAACGTTGCCAAAAAATATTATCAAATTATATCATCACGATTGCAATAAATAATCAGATGCATCGTGGCGTCCAAACTATATCACGCGCATGATATACCACTGACGTAATTTACTACTTTCTATTGAAAAATGGAAATTAATTTGAAATATATGATTAATATAATTTAAAATTTATCGGGAACTATTGATCATAGCGAGATAAATTTTATAGCAATCGATAGAAAATTTTATTTCACTATTTTAGAGCTATTAAATTTGAATTTAGAACGACAATTACTCTTTTAAATTTAAAATTACTGAAAATTATGTTCTCTAACAATGAAATAATGCTGTGTAACGTCCCGCAATGTTATGGCTCGAGTTTTATTGTTAGTGGCGTCAGAGCGCTACCGAGAGATCTGGGCTGCTATATTAGTAATATAAAAAATATATATAAAGAAGATATGAAACAATAAATTTTAACATTTACTTGAACTTGTCTTACTTGATATATTTAAAAATTTAGTTAATAAAAAAATTTATGGATGAGACAAAAATGCTGATATATTCTGCTATATAACATTCTTGTAAACTTATGAAATAGTAGTTTTGTAAAACAAGGGACATTTAAGATTTGAGGGAAAAAATTGACAAATCTGGGTAAGTAGTGCAAAACATGAAATTCCAACAAAGTTCTTACTCTTTGAATTAAGTTACCACTTAGAAGAATAAGATATTTCAACTTTCCCTGAAAAAACTAATTTCAGGAATAAGACAGAGAAATCTTTAATTTTAAATCCTTTATGCACCTTTTTGGTTGAATTGTATTGTTAAACTCAAAACGACTAGATAAAACTGGCATGCCATTGACGAACTTATTTATTTCTATATTTTTGGTGTTTTAATATCCCTATATAATGGGCAATCCTAAAATTGTAAGTTAGATAACAAAATATTATGATGAGAGAACTTCATTATAGCAGCTTGTATAAAAAAAACCGTGCTCTTTATTTCCTCTGGAATCTAGAGAGAACTTAAATATAGCGTATATTATAATGAAACTTGGCTAATTTGAATGCTTTCAATTCGAAATTTTTTATCTGGTCCCTTGAATTCTCTATTAATATATTGTTAAAACATCGTCTGTTATTCGAATTTATTTCCGTTAATTCGAAGTCAAACGAAAATAAAACAAATAAATAAATAAGTAAATAAATAAATAAAATCGCTTTTATTTCTGAATTGTTTTCGCCAGTTAAATACTTCCGTAACTTGTGTCTTTAATGATCTTAAGTGAATATTTGTTTAAGACACTTCATTCATTCGAGAACTTTACTGCTGCGCAATGTAGTCAATAAAAGAAAAGCAAGAAAAATTTGTCTCTTTTTAAAAACCTATATTTCAGATGCGGATTGTTGTGTTTACCTTGAAGTCTTGTTATACAATTGCTGCACTGAAAGTACTGTGTGTTAAAAATTATTTACTTATGAATTTAAATTATTATTTTAAAATTATTTAAAGAATGTAAATTTTAATTTTTATTACTTTATTTATCAAAATAACTTACTGTTTATTTATTAATTATGTATTATTTATTAAAACAAAATTGTTAAATATTTAAAAAATCTTTACGGACGTTTTCAGTTTAAAAATTGTCCGTTTCTCTTGGTACACTCACTTTTGGATTGAGTTTTTCTTATTCGAATTTTTGAATAAATCGAATTTTTATTGTTGTCCTTTCAGCTTCGAAGTAGCCACGTTTCACTGTACTATCATTCCTGGTTTCAGTTTTTACGTATTGTTTCCGAATACCTCCAATAAAAGTGCCATTGCACTTCGCCTAGAAGGCCTAATTACGAAAATAAAATCGCGAGTAAGAAGAAAACTCTTGATAGGTGTTTTTGAGTCCAATGAAATGGGTTCTTCGCACAGAAGACCACCACTTAAAAGAAGTAACAACAACAGCACGTCTGGAAAACGCGGCTGTTAAGTCACACACGGCACATTGTTAGTGTTTTTAAAACCCATTCGGAAATGCGAAAAAAGGAACAAATATGGCTGCTTCTGGCCAGACAGGGTGCGGGCTGAGGTTAGCAGAAGGTCTGCTGCTGCTTGGTTTATTTATTTATCAGTTGGCGCACCCGCCCTCAAACCCCTCTGCGCTGCAATTTGGTATTCAGGTAACATTTTGGGCGGAGTGGTTGTTTGCCGGTGGGTGTCGTTTTCCTACTCCTTTTTTTGAAAGGAAGGGGTAGTTATGTCAAGGTTCTTAGCCTGCCCGCTCGAGGGGAGGACTCGTGATTAATCCATGTGGGCACGCGATCTTATTTTTCATGCGTCCGCTCGTTTCCCTAAAGTCGCTCTCAAGACGGAGAAGGTACTGGATTTTGTGGTTTTGTGAGATTTTCACTTGAAGGTGAAATATATTGTGGTGCAGTCTTTGGGCTTGAGCGAGTGAATCAACCTAAGATATGTAATTTTTATTCACGATGAATCTCCGTCACGATAGTCATAGTCCCAGAAATGAGCCTAAGATCTCTGATTTTAATTCACAATGAATCGAATGTCTGTCTCCCTCGCTGGTCCCAAACAAATCAGTTTGTTTTATGTTCATTGCCACATAAATACCTGCTTGAAAACGCCTCGGAGACCGTTTCCTGTGACGAAAATCCGACCATTCTTTTTGTAACGGTTTTCCCTGTGTTTGTCGCAGTACAGCCAGACTTGGTTTTTGCATCATTAAAATCCACTCAACTAATCAACCATTGTTATTATTTTGTGTTAGTATTCTAATCAACAATAGCAGTAGAAAATTGCATAAAAATATTTTATTTAGAAATACATTCTTAAAAATTATTCATGTGTTATAAAGGTTTCCTTGAAAAAAGATAGCTTCGCATATATGCTATTTACACCATGTTCATTTCCACGGTCCATCATGTTTACAAAATTATATGGTATTACAGAGGTCTTTTTACATTATATTGATATTTTTCATACTTTTCTATGGACTAATTAAACCTTTTCCTATCTTTTCTTGTTATTTTTCAGCACCATAATATGTAAAGATGATAGGACTACCCTTTTTGTTGGAATATTTCTGATTGCGAATAAAACTGAACATAAAATTTAACTCCATCTACACTTTTTCAAAGTACAAAATGTTCGCTTTAAAAAAATAATTGTATAAATTTCTGCATCAACGTAGCTCATTAATTCTACTTATATTTTATATTTCATGTAGGCCATAACTTTGACGGCGAAAAAAATCCTCAATGATTTAAATTTCGTATTCAAGTTAAAATGGACAGTTGTGTACTATTCGTTTTAATTGGATCTGAAAACTGACCACGAAATTACTTAGCAAATATGACTCTTGTTTCTAGTTGAATGTTAAATCTCTATAGTTTATTATTTGACCAGGATTCAGCGGTTTCTGACGCTTCCACCAATTCAAAATTGATTAACTTAAGACAAAATTTGAATAACCGAAAATAAATAAGTATTGTTTAGCAACGGATTCGGAAACCTTACGCGCTTTTGCGCATGCATCGGGCGAAGTTATTTTCAAAATAGGGGAAAGTGAAGAATGGAAGGTGATGTTTACATTTTACTGAGCGTGATCTAACAAAGAACTCCGGAAATGCGCTCATATGACTCATTGCCTGACACCCCTTTCCGGTGTGAAACGTCCAAAAGTGGTAGTCTCGGAATCCGTTGTACTCATTTCATGCGATAATGTCTTTTAATCCGAATCGCGTGGCATCAGTTAATTTAAGCAATGTAGTAAAAACATATTTTCAATCATTTGTTCATTGACTGGAAATGAAAATGAAATTTATTGCAACACACATAAAATTTTTGTATAAAATAGTCTAATATATATTAAATTCCTTAAAATTATTGAAGTGAAATCACAGATATTTTACTAATGATTTTAATTTCAGAGGCAAAAATTAATAAACATGCTATAAGCCACAGCTCGAATAAAGATGAACCAGTGATTCAAGATATATCTTTAGTTATTTAACATATCGAAAGCCAACCAAAATTGATCAAGTGAGATTATAGATATTTTACTAGCAATTTTAATTTCAGACGCAAAAATTAATAAACACACATGAGCCACAGCCCGATAAATGTCGAATCAGCGATTCAAGATACGTCTTTAGGGAATTTACAAAACAAACGAACCAAAATTATTTAAGTGAATTTACAAAACGAAACCAACCAAAATTTAATAAGTGAATTTACAAATATTTTACAAACGATTTTAATTTCTGAAGCAAAAATTGGTCAACAAACACATAAGCCTCGATTTATGAAGAATCAGCGATTTAAGATACGTCTTTACTGATTTCACACATCGAAACCCAATCAAAATTACTGAACCGAATTTAGAGATATTTTACAAACGATTTTAATTTCGGAGGCAAAAAAATTAATCAACACACACACATAAGCCACAGCCCAATTAATGATAAATCAGCGATCCAAGATACGTCTTTAGTGGTTTTATACATCGAAACCCAACTTGACATTGAAACAAAAGGCCCCATTGTTTGCCGATTCTTTTCAAGCCCCTCTAAAAATAAAATAAAAAGGCACGGCGGCAAATAAGAGTTAAGTTGATGAAAGAGGGAGGGTTGAGACAAAGGAAGGTCGGAACGTGGGCGAGGGTGTGCAAAATCCTGTGGAAATGCGGCCCCCGGGAGTGAGGGAGGGCGGACTGAAAAAAAGGACTACCACCACCGCAGGAAGGTCATTGTGGGAGAATCACCAGCATGACCATATTTGGCCTCGTTTATTATGCAACAAGTGGTTTCGAAATTTCGGACTCGTTGCAAAGCTGAAATGCATTTACAAGGCATGGCTTTTAAATCACTTCGTGAAAATTACATGCGCGGTTACTCTTGTTTAGGGGAAGGCGTCGCCGCAGAGTTTGAAGGAAGTGGGGTTGTCAGAATTAAACTTTGCCTGAAAATCAGTCCATCGCGAAAGAAAAGTTTTACTATACCCGCAGAGCGTCGAAAGCATTAACCATAGAGAAAATTTTATAACAAATCTGAGGGTTAACGAATAAAAATTGCTACTGCAGCGTTTTAACACTTGTCTGGCAGCGTCATAGCAGAAAGAGGACGTTTGGCACTGAACATCGAATTTAACGTGTACCAGGGCCATATACACGGTGCAACTTTGGCAAAATCTAGCTTTGAAATTGCAAGCCTCCGCTCCAGCAAGCGAGACCTTACCACATGACCACAGGAGTTTCCTCCATCCTTGGGAAAGTGAGTTCAGAAGCAAATAAGAGATGTGAATTTTCTAACACAGATTTCAAAAACATTCGCACATTGAACAACGGGTCATTACAACGGAATGCAACGCAAAATTAAAACAAAATTTAAGAAAAAGTAAAAAGTTCGTCCCTCCTTTCATCTTGATCTTATTTAGTCCTTCATGTGACTGTAAGTTTCGATTCGTTGCGGCACGCACTGAAGCATAATTATTGCAATTATGATTGCACACTGAAATTTCCAAACTAGAGAAGGGGAAATACAGTCGAGGATTATAATGAGATCAACAACTGATGGCGATTTAATGACGCGGAGTTCGTTTCTTTTTAATACAATTTCATAGATCATTAAATTCCCCCTTTTTTTAGTTCAATAAAAAACGCATTTTTAGGATTTCCTCTTTCTAAATATTTAACCTTCTCCAAAGACCATTAAATGGAGTGTTAATATTGACTCAGTTTCATAACTGAGTCGGACCTAAAGAAAGGAATTCTTAGCGGAAAAAATAGAAGAAAGAATATTGGGAAATTATTTTTCCCGTTATCCATTGTTATCTTGAAAGGATGACTACAGTAAAATTAAAGAATTATTTAAGAGGATTAACTATACTCGCTTTAATATCCTACTTTTCGTTTAAATGGACGAATTTCTTCCACTTCATAAAGAATTTTATTTGACATGTGTAAACGAAGTAAAGTAAAAATTTCTAATAGAATTTCGTGAAGAACAAACTGGCTTTCTGAATTTTTAGAGTTATAGAGAAACTTTTAAAAATGAATAGAGAAGCAAAAGAAAATCGGACACTTCACTCATGTTGGTATTAGAAACACCTATGAAATCTAATCATTATTTCTCGGATAACGAACAATTAAGTTTAGAAACATAAAGTGTGTCGAATGGCGTACTGTGTCTCGAAATATGAGCACTCATGTATCAGAATATCAAAAGCATTAATATATAAGAAAATGACTAAAATTCTACGATGAAAAAAAGTAGATTTCTTCAAGGACGAATCTCATTTTATAAATTCCTTATGATTTTTATGTCATTTAAAATAATGATAGATTCCTGCTCTTTGAAAAATGATTTCTTTCAAACATCAACCCCTTCTTGGTTGGCGTCGCTCTTCTACATTCGGCTTTTTTGTGCGCTTACGTTCGGCGTTGCATGCGACGAAGAGAAAAATTGCATTGTTGAAACTGAATTCGTCGAGAGTTTGCATAGTTATGAGTGTTTTGCTATTACCGATTTGCATACGCATCATATAAAAATTCCGTCAACTGACTTGGCATCAATTAACTCTTCCCTAGTAAAAATCAGCCATTAGGTAACGGCATTAAATGAAGTTATTCCTAGCAGGTTGGGGGCAAAGAGCCCAAGTACTCCATTAAAATATCCGTCACTTGTTTTCGTTTGAATTCGTCGCTACTTACACGTCTCGCTATATTCCGCGATTTTTCTTCTTTTTTTTGTATTTTTGAATATTGCCAAGAGATGGCGCAAATAGTCCTACTTTCTTCATGTTTTCGCGTTTAGATTTCCCGTCTGGAATGGAAAACATAATCATTTTGTATTTTCTGCAATATAGAAAAAGATGCTTTGTTTGGGGTCAGAAATTCGAAAAAAAAAATCCGACCAAGGAGTTAACATTTCACTTCCTCACCACCTTCTACTTACACCACCAACTCTCATAAGGAGACGTATGGTCAAATTAATTTTTTCGTCTATATTTGATCTCCTTAGCTTTCCGATTACCCTTTTTTGCGAAAAATTTAATGGTTTCCAATGATTTTTTTATAAATATCACATCCGCAAATTACAATGGTAAAAATTTAAATTAGCAATCACCTTTAACAAAAGCAAATCATCATAATTTCAGGATAGAATTAAGTATATAGATCAGTTTTGTTTTCCTAAATACAGGGTATGGACTCTCACTTGCTTTGAATTTTGCAGTATAAATTATATTTTTCAAAATATCTTAAATAATTTCGAAGCGTTTGTTCATCAAATTCATTTTAAATTTAAATATATTTTTCTTCTACTTAGTAAAAAATGCTTGGAACAAAAGACTCATTGCTTTGAATTTCGTAATATAAATTACATTAATTTATTCATAATACTTTAAATAATTTCGAAGCATTTGTTTACCGAATTCATAATAAATTTAGATTTTTTTTTTCTACTTAGGAAAAAATGCTTGCAACAAAAGACTCAATAGTTTGTTGAAGAAAAAATCCAACACATCCGAGCCAAATTCGCTTTGATGGATAGCTACCCTAGACAAAATGCTACATCAAGGGAGAAGCCCACCTATCCATCATGCCATCCATGGCCGTGCACGCGAGGCCATCCACTCGATGCAAAAGAGAAAAATCACTCGGTGATCCCTCTTCCAGTCGTCCAAGGTCCTATTTTTATCTATTTTTAATAATTTGGATAACAAATTAAGCATCTCAAGAAGTTCCTTTAGTAGTTACAGTAGCACCCCTAGGCGTTTAAAAAAACCAATACACGATCCATTTTAATGTTACGAATAAGCACTAGGCCAAAGGTGATGTTCATTTTGTAAGTGGGATACCTGTTTATGGCATTCGCAGAATCGGAGAGCCAATGAAGGTCTTCAACTTTAACATTCATTTCACTGATAACAGTTTGCGACCTGACATCTGCGAGGTGGTCTTTGTTAAATATTCTGCAGATCATTAACAGCTCAATATGAAAAATAAGAATTTAAAGTGATTTGGGCTGGAAAAGGGTTTTATTACTTATGACTCTAAAAATGTAACGGCTACTTAATTTTTCTTTCCAACTATTTGGAAAGAAGTTTTTATTAATTATATTATATTATATTATATTATATTATATTATATTATATTATAT
>BGPR01001010.1:190150-248107 GCA_013235015.1 Araneus ventricosus | reverse complement strand
TATATTATATTATATTATATTATATTATATTATATTATATTATATTAATATCTCGTTTCGAAGCTCCTCTTGCTCTATTTCTAGAAGGGATTCCGAATTTTGAATCAAGGCCGGGTGATGAAATTTCAGTCAAGAGTTAAAAACATCCGTACCATACCAACTTAACGACATTTGGCCTTTCAAGGCATAATTAGGTCCACTAGACTCACAAACACTACAGATATTCGGTAGAAACAAGTGTTGAACCCATGATCCTTAAATCTTGAAGCGGGAGATTAGCAGCAATGACATGATAGTTTTAGAGTTAGATTTTCATAGTGAGTAATCTTCATGAGTGAGATCTAGAGCTGCAGTCACGATTTCACTGTGACCGGGAGAAAATGATACCCGTTAAATGGGTTTCCCGAGTTACAGTCCTTATCCTTAAAATAAAATGTTAAGCTAGCTATCAATCTGTTCTGAACATATTTAACGCGGCAGTAATTATATATACGTTCCGGGGAAACTGCGCCTATGTGAAAAAAATCCCCCAAAAAATAAATGCTGGAAGGCTAACTAGATGATGTGGGGATGTTGGTAGTACAGAAAAAATGAAAAATATAATGCGTTACTATTTATTAATAATAAATTTTCGAAAAAGAACTTTAGTTAAAAATTAAAAGATAGTATATATATATTAATAAATGCATTTGTTATTTCGTAATTATATAGAATAATTGCTATGCGAAATCAGACGCAATGCATACAGGGTTAGTTCGAATATTAACTTGGCACACGTTAATGTATATTATTGCCGCACAAATATGCCACGAGCCTGACCCGTTAATACGCATTATGGTGCATTTTTAATACACCACGAGTCGCACTCGTGGTGTATTAAATTTTTCTGTTCAAATGGTTTTAAAAATATATCGTCTCTGCTCATAAGGACTCTACATCTCATTTCCTCACACCTGAGCATCCTTAACTATGGGCTTCATCTAAAATGGGTGTTGGTAGGATAATTTTGGCATCTCTGAAGAAATTTAAAACACGTGCATTAGCACGATTAATCAAAATATAACAATGAAACTGTATTCAATAAAACTTTCCACAAAAATTCATCATAAAGGTGCAGTAATTATTTTTTTCTCCTTTAGTATAAATGAATGGTTTGCTTGTGCGCTTTGCGTATAGTTAGGCAATGAAAAAATATTTCTGTCAAAAATTGGCTTATGAAGGTTACTTTACACCAGAAAAAAAAGGACCGCGATTACAAAATGTCTCAGAAGCTCCACCCTAGACAATAAAACAGACATATTGTCAAATAATGCTTGCATATTCAAAATTAATAGTCCTTTCTTAGTACTAAAATGATTGGAGAGTTTTCTTTTGAAAAGCGATTAGATTGTTTCTCAGTACAGTAAAACCCCATTGAACCGAAACCCGGGTTATCCGAAATGCCTCGAAATCGCAAATCCAAAAAACACGTACTGCACGGAAATAATCGCGAAGGCAAGACTTTTTGCAACGATATTCCACTTTTTTGTTTTAAGCTTCCCTAAGAAGGTCAGTGATGAATTTTAGAATGCTAAAATTAAAATTAATGGGTACAATTAACAATACTAATTACGATATTGTTTACCCGTGCTTGTCAGGCGCATTGTCTCCGATTTCACCGGAGCGACGGAGAGTTCACTTTAATAAAGAACATCAAGTTTAGCCTACAAAGACATTTTTGAATTCGTTTTACACTCAAAACATTTCAGAATTACATACTGTAATTAGATACAAAATACTAATAGATGTTCATGGCTTTACCGAAAAAATCGTTATATGAAACTATTTTTGTTTACCCCCTTTAGCTCGGTTAATCGAGGTTTTACTGTATTTCGATAGGTTCTAGTCAACGAATAAGATACAGGAGATTGTTTGACAGATAGTCTAATTCTTTTTCGATGGGCTTTAGGTTCATAAAAATCGTAATTTAATGATTTATTATAATTTAAAAATTATAATTTAACTATATAAAAATGTTAAATCAGCCTTTTTTTACTTATAACATCCATGGTCATAAAGCATTACTTGAAGGACGATGCGAACCAGACCGTGAAGGGAAGCATTCCCTTCAACATCTAAAACTGAAACAAAGCGCTCGTGAAGAGAAAGCTACTAGACACGGAATTAGGCAATTTTTGTCCTTGATATTAAATGGTGATACAAAAAAAAAAAGAGCGGACAGAAAGAGAAAATCTCGAGAAAATTTATGAAATCACTTACCCCGACTTGAAGAACTTATCAGATCTCCTTTCTTCCCAAACCTGTGTCACACAACTTCATGGGGGTTAGGCGGGGAGGGTGCAAAAAATGAATCGTTCCAGAAGCGTACATCACCCTTTTTCATACACATTTCCCTAATTCATAGCGCCTAACACAGTAGATAGATACAAGAGCAGAATTTCTGAGGAACTGTGCCGTCCCCCTTTTTTATACTCCTGTCCCCCAGGGGGGGAAGGTTACATGTACCACAAGTCAAAGTGAGTTAAGATGTTCCTAAGGCAGCGCAATAATTATGTCATCTTTGTCGGAGCCTTCTCCACAAGGGGTGGGGATGATGGACGGGGGTGATGAAAAAGTAGTGATAAAAAATCGGCGCTGGAACGGGTGGTGTGGGGCACTGGTTGCCATGACAACGGCTAACAAGGTCTAGAGAATATTAGTGTGAGATCTTTTCTTTTTTTATAGATATTATTATTTCCTTGTTGAGAAATATATGCGATCGATGAGGGTTTTTTTTTCTTTCCCTACCACCGAATGAAATGTTTTTTATAAGAAGTGGGCGATTCCCCTCCCCTTTTAAGAGAGGGGGTGGAAGATCTGAAGAGGAGGAAGGCCAGTTGTAAGTCACAATTTTTTTTTTATTATTATTCTATCGTTCTCAGTGTGTTTTCATTTCAATTTTTTAAGTCTTTTTCCAGTTACACTTCAATGACAAACAGAAAAGATTTAAAAAAAGTTTGAATTCGAAAGATTCTTCAGAATGACGTTTATTGGAAGGAAATCATACCTGTGAAAAGTCGATCCCCTTGTTTTTTCATTTTTCACTCATTAGCAAATGAATGGTAATTCTGGAAACTTTTGGATACAGTACAGTAATTGCTTTTCGAGTAATCGTTGGTTTAAGCGATGTACACACTTTTCTTAAAAACCACCATATTTATTAACTTTTATTTAACTTGAGTTGTTTCATGCGATAGATAAAGATAGAATTTTGTAATCGATTTTTCAATCACTTCCTGATAAGCTGGAGAACTGAAGTCTTATGTATTCTAGATGACATTACACTATTTCAAGATTTTCAAAACTTAATTATCAGTTAACCCATTAATTTTATTAAATTTTGATTCTATAGAAATGATGCCATTTGGTAGTGATAAAAGTCTGATTTCAAGATTCCTTAATATTTATAAAATTAAAGACTCAAAAGTAGAAAACAATTAGAATAAAAAGCATTCTACTCTTTTAAGTGCGTTATTAAATTTTTAAAAAAAATTTATTGAATTTATTATTTAAAGAACTAAATTTAATGAAGGGGGCGGGGCATAGTATGTAAAATAGGGATTTTTTTAGCTCATTATTTGATTTTAAAGTATTTTTTAAATATTTTGTTAAACAAAAAGCACGCATTTTATCTCAGTAACAAAAGTACTACATGATGAATTATACTCACATTTGTATCCACACTTGATTATATTCTTGATGGTTTTATCACGGGTATTGATGTTGAATTTGTACATATATCTGAAATTTAAAAAAAATCTTATAATGAAAGAACTTCACAAAGATTCACATTTTGATTTCAGAATAGTAACTATTAAACTGACGCTAAATAGTTTTGTACCTGTAAAAGACCTATTGTTATCGATATTCCTGTCTTGACAAAATAAAAACTACCATTTTTATCAATACAATTTTTAAAGGGTTCTTATAGAAAAATGATTTTTTTTTTATAAATTGTAACTAAATCAGAAATACAACATTATGAGAACTGAACCCAAATATCTTTGGAAAATTTAATCATGAAACTTTAAGATAAATGTTTTATTATTTTATATTTATAAGGAAACATGCAGTTCTAATTACGATTAGAACAATTGAAAATACTTCGGGAAAAGGCTACCACATGTAAAATTAACCGACATACAGTTCGTTTTTGAGTACCCGTGTTCAAATATACACAGACCTCATTCCAAAGATGATTTTTTCGAATTTGGGGAGGTCTAAAACGTGGAGATTCATCAACATCTCGAAGTAGAATTTTTCGACAATTATAATACATTTTCTTTCTTTTCTTCAACACACAAGAAGGTAAAATTAATAAATGTTTGTTTCTTTTTGAGGAAGTTTTTCACAATGAAAAATCAAAGCATCTATTATCCTGATGATTTCGTCAACTGGTATTTTAACTTCCAGTTTCTTCAGCTTTTGAGTGGAGAAAATAAATCTGGATAAGGACTTCCATAACCGATCACGTAGGAGAAATTTCATTGACAATAAATACATCAGATCTTCCAACGACCGCAGACTGTGTATTTAACCGTCTAGGAGAGGACATTTGCTTGGTTCACAAAGTGAATTCAGACGATTGGTTTAGTTAGCTTAGGGGATGCAGTACAAACATTCCATCCGATATGTCACTTATTATGTCTTTGCTCAGTGTGGCACGCAATGGTTTGTCTTCGAATGGGAGGTTCTCACAGACAATAGTAAGTGCTTGCTGACCATTGGAGATATAAAGTAAAGATTCTCTTACTATTACTTTCTCAGATGGAATTAGACGCCATTTGTCTCAGATATAGTTACAGAAAAATGTTTTCTGGGAAGGCGTCTTTCGTTTCTGTATTAGTACAGATTTCGATATTGTCATATAAGTCATACTAAATTTAAGGTAAATCAATTTTTGCAGTTCTTTAGTAATAAATCCAGTAATTTATGAATTTATGCTGAAGTTTAGCATAAATAATAAAATAAAATCATTTGCTGAAATGATACGAACAGCATTTAATATTTTTTTAACTGAAAAATAATTAGAAGCGGGGCCATCTTAACAAATTTGAGCGCCGTGGGCTAAAGTAATTTGGCATCGCACCAGAACCGTAACTAGGAATTTGAGAGCCTAATGAGAGACAAATGAAAATACCTAACTAACGAAAAAATTGAGAAGCAAAAAACAGTCACCTTTTCTCTGATTAACGCTTTACAATTATGCAAATCAGCGCTAATTTAGAATTTTCTCACTGATTGTCTCTGTATGAATATTTTTTGAAATGATGTACATCTTTATGTAACGTTACAAAATCAGTGGTTGTGTAGTGACAATCCCTAATCATATATCTACTTTTAATGTATTTAAAATTATAATTAACGAATTCTTGGTTCAAAATTTAGGCGCTTTAGGTGAGAATTTAGGCGCCCCGGGCTACACCACAATTAGCCCACTAGCGAAAAAATTGAGAAGCAAAAAAAAAGTCACCTTTTCTCCGATTAACGCTTTACAATTATGCAAATCAAAGCTAATTTAGGATTTTCTCACGGATTGTCTCTTTATGAATATTTTTTTGAAATGATGTACATCTTTATGTAACATTACAAAATCAGTGGTTGTGTAGTGACAAGCCCTAATCATATCTCTACTTTTAATGTATTTAAAATTATAATTAACGACAAAATTAAAATTATTAGGCGCTTTAGGTGAGATTTTAGGATACGCCCCAATTAGCCCACTGGATAAGATGCCCCTGATTAGTTGTTTAGATCAGATGTTGTCACTGCGACTGTTACAAAGTGTTAGTTCCCAGCAACGATCGTTTTCAAATCCAGCTGTCATGGAATCACTAAAAGTACACAATGATTTCAACTGTTAACTTCGCAAATTGAGAGCGTGTTCAGAATTTTTAAATTGCTGTCACGCTGATCGTGTGAATGTTTTTGCATAACAGTTTCCATTTCAACCTGTACACTTTCTCTCCTTTTGGTATAAAACAAACGATCTGAATAATTCGCATTTATCAATTTTTACTTCCTCTCACACGAAATATAGAGAGATAAAGTAACGTAACCGTCAAAAATATCGACTACAAGATTTTGCTGAGTCTCCAAGTTTTTCACTTTCCTGAGTCCGAGAAAAAACATTTTTGGAATTATGTCTGTTTGTCTGTGAATAGAACATCTTAAAAACCAAAAGAGTTAGACGGACGAAATTTGGTATAAGATCTTAACAAAAAAATTGTAGATATCTGCCAAATTTTGGATGAAATCCGTTAATTGGAATTATGTCAGACCGTCACGTGAACACGATAACTCAAAGACGCAACGAGTTAGATAGGCAAAATTTAATATCGGTTTAATACAAGAATTTTATACCAATATCAAGTTTTGGATTAAATCCGTCAACGGGTTGACTATCTCTCGATCTGTCTATACGTGTGCATGTGAACACGATAAATCAAAAACACAATAAACTAGACCAGTATTTCTCAACCCTTTTTGTGACATGCCCCACTAAAGCCTTTCGAAAATTCTTATGCCCCCCCCGTATGTAGCATACATATAATTTTGAATATTCAAAAATTAAATTGTTGACAGAAGAAACTTAAATGATAGGTTTTAGGAAGAAATCACTACCCTATTAGCACAATTATATATATTCTACGATATCTCCACGATGTTTCTACAATATTCTGAATGCCGCACAATATCGTAAAGATATCGTAGAATATTATAGGGCATCTGGTGATAATAGGGTAGGAAATAGTGAAGAAACAGAGTGAATAAATTTTCAAAACATGTAATGGAGAATTGAAATTCAAGTACGAAATAATTTTAATAATAATTTTTTATAAGTTCACCACTTTTTACTTTCTCGTATACGAAGTATACAAAGAGAAAGCATTGTAATCTTTAAAAAATTCGAACTTGAGATTTTGACGATCTCCACGTTTTAGACCTCCCTGTCTGTACCTCTCCTGTCTATACCTTATGTCTGTCTGTGTGTCTGTGAACCCGATAACTAAAAAAACTATCAGAGGAACAGGGATGAAATTTGGTATGTGATCTTTAAACATAATTTGTAGGTTTCTATCAAATTTTTGACAAAATTCGTCTACGGGAAGTCTGTCTGTCTGCGTTCATATAAACGCTATAACTCAAAAACCTAAACAGTTAGATGGATAAAATTTGGTACATAGTTTTATCATCATGAATGTAGGTCTGTAGCAAATTTTGGACCAAATCCGTCGAAGGGTTGATTGTCTGTCGCATATTTTTATTCGCAATAACTTCTTAACAAAATTACTTAGATAAATGAAATTTGGTATGTGGCCTTCTTACATTAATTGTAGATTTGCGTCCAATTTTTGTGTCAACCGGTTACAAAAATGGTGTTCAAATTGCATAATTAATTTTTCTAATCCGATTCTCCATACGAATGCGTATTGGTAGCAAGCTCTGCGCACTCGGAAGCTATTGAGAGTATTACGTCACTTTGTCCTTGAGCCGGCGAAAGTGGAACCTAGCAGTGTGTGATAGATGAGCTTTAATCGGTACACATCTCCTTGAATTTGATACTTTACCTAAATATTTTACAATCTCTATGTTCTGCAGTGAAAAACCTTCTGATAGTCACTGGATTCTGGGTTACAGTAGGTTCGAATTTTTTTATCCACACGGGGGGAGGGGAAACAGCACTTTTTGGGGAAGTATACGAGAAAGTTTAGGGGAGACTACTCCCGCTGTTTTTTAAGGATCGCGGGATTAAAAACTTTTATATATATATTTTTGAAAATTATTCAGCAAATAGATCCTAAAAAAATGTGCCGTTTCGATTTGACAATTTATATATATTAGATTAATCACAGTAGACGGTAGCTTTTAAACTCTGGACGAGTCCATTCTCGAATTGTCCCCTTTAACAATCAAATTGCCCCTATGTAGGACGTGGGCCCCACACGCTGGGAAACACTGAACTAGATACATGAAATTTGTAGTGGTCTTCACGCTAAAATAGTAGACCTATATCAAACATTCAGCCATATCGGTCAACAGAAAGAGGTCCACAATGTATACTCAATACTCTTCAATGCACAACGAAGCTAAATACAAAACGCGTCGTATTGGGGAAGTAAACCAGAAGATCGAGGGGGGGGGGTCACTTCCACTGGTTTAGCCAATCTATAAAAAGTGTGTTGTGAGACCAATGCTTCAGAATGGAAGTACAAATGATTCCGATCAAGGAAATTTTATCAAGAAAATTTCTTTTAGTTCTATGTCTCATTTCTAAACACAAGAACTTGTTTTTGTAATTAAAAATTATTTTATTTCGAGAGGGTTTCCCCAATTTACAGAATACAAATGCAGCCTTATTTGGTGCAGTTCTGTGTCCAATAATTCTGATCATTGAGCTGAAAACCTTAAATATTTTACAGTGGCTTAATGAATGCTATAAAAATTAAAGGTAGACGATGTTTGTGAAATGCATTCACATCTCGAATGTTTACTTTAAAAGAAAATCTAAAATTTCAATAAATGTCCAATAAAGGACAGGCGAGAAAATAAAAAATAATCATAAACAAATTTCATGTCTAGTCTAGAAATAATGTTATGAGTAATAAAACAAAACTTTTTCAGAACTTTCCAAAACGAGCATTTCAATTCTTATATAAACAATTTACGAATTCCATTTCTTCTAAGGCTATCAAGTCACAAAATTTTTTCTGAATAACTAAACATTTTTAAAGTTTTGAATTTGAAGTATTTTGATATAGCAAAATATAAAAATATATGATTCTTTTTTACTTAATTAATCTTATTTACTTAACCCAAGATATTTATTGAAATTATGTGATGGAGGTAGTCAGATTGCCTGAAATTGAATAGCATTCATTTTTTAATCATACAATTTATTGTTGTGATGGGAAAGTCTAAAATGACTTTTCTGTCCAAGATGTGTATTAATACATAATAGTGCATATAAAAGGTAAGTAATAGTTGACATCATAAAAAATGAAAAACAAGCATCATTATTGAAATGGAGCATTTGGAATTTTAGAAGTGAAATATGTAAATAAAAAACCCAATAAAAACAAGAAAAAACTTATCAGTCTTTTTATAGTTGAATCACTTAATTCATTTCCCAGAACTCTCGTTATTTAATAACACAAACACTTCCTGGTTCATATTCTCTACAACATTCCAAACTATTATGCTCTGGCAAATGAATATAATCACGACACATAATAAAGTTACAACAAATTAAATACAAACCTTTATGCTCAGTTATTAAAAAATGATTTGGGGGCACAATTTTTAAATGGTTAAACAAGAGTTTTTGTAGCCGGAGTACTTAGTAACAATAAATTTAAAAAAACTTTTGAACGTGTCTACAGGGCAAATGCATCAAAGGCAAAATAAATTTGATCGAAATACATGACTCTACATTTTTTACTTGCACGGAAATTTCAGTAACTGCGTCCATGAAAGGCTGAAGTCAATGATTTCAGCCATGATGAACTAAACGAATAAATGTTCCGACACTGAAAAATGCATAAACAAATCAACTGTAAAAAATACAAAACGATATTTCGAAACAAATCACTGAACTTTTTTGATTGTACAGAAACTTCAGCAATTGTATCGATGAAATTTGATACGATAATCGCAAATTGAACGAATAAATGTTCCGTCACTGAAAAGGCAGAAGCAAATCCGCCGTATCACATGGGAAACGAAATTAGCCAGTACATTTCGGAATAACTTTTGTTGCACAAATTTCCAGCAACTTCATCCATTAAAGGCCGATAAAATAACAGGAAACTAAACGTATAACACGCTATGCCACAGAAAATGTGTACACAAATCAACTGTATCAAATCCAAAACAAAATTAATCTGTACATTTCGAAATATCTTCTGTACATTCTTCCCTGTACAGACATTTCAATACCTGCATCTATGACCTTTGTAGGTCAATGCTTTCGATAATTCATAGCTAAAAAATAAATGGACCACTCAAAATGCACTGGTAAATCTAATGTGTGTATCAAACACAAAATAAAATTGGCCAGTGTATTTCGAAATAACTCTCTCATTATTATTATTATTATTATACAGCACAGAAATTTCAGAAAGTGGAAGTATAAAAGTTTGATTCAATAACCGTAAACTAAGCGGATGTTATGCCACGGAAAATGTACAAAAAAATCAACAATATAAATGTAAAATAAAACCGACCAATACCTTTTAAAATAACTGACCACACATTTGCTCTATTGAAATTTCAGCAACTGCATCTGTGACAATTTAATTCAATAATCGCAAAATAAATGGATAAATAATGCAAAAACATATCAATATTATCAAATACAAGATAAAACTGAGAAGTATATTCCCCGAAATAGAAGACTGTACTTTTTTTTATTGATTGCTTTTATAGATAGAAATTTCAGTAGCTTCATCTACGAAAAGTTGATTCAATAATCATAAATCAAACCAATGAATGTTCTATCATCAAGTCTATCAAATTCAAAATTAAACTGATAAAAAATACGACGTAACTGAAAACAAAGTTGTTAATGACACGGAATGTCCAATAACTGCATCTCTGAACAGCTCGGACATAACGCATAACCTCACCGAGTCGGTCAACCAAACAAATCGAACTTGCTTGCGAGAAAGTGGGCGATTAAACGCATTCGCCAATGCTGATGACCGATAATCATACGTTTTCACCCTTCCTCGTTCTGAAAACAACAACCTCGGGCATCGAATCACCGTTGACAAACAAAGCAGAATCTTAAAATGTGGGCTACATCCCTACAAGAACCAGGATCCCTCCCCAACCCCTTGGCTAGTTCTGTCTTCTCTCTTTATAATAAACTTTTTTCCCTTTCCGTGTATCAAACAGCGACAGTCTTATCTGTGGGTGTTTGTCTACAGGCTGCCATTATTTCTTAGGCATCGCTTTCGCAATAACAATCTCCCTAGGGGTAACGTCATATCGGGGTCCCTTTTGGCTTAAGAGAGAAAGTTCCCTGTTACTACTCTCTGCTTCCTTCTTTTCTTCAAGCGACACAAGGGATTGGTAGAAGAGAGGGCGAAGAAAAAATAGAAAATGAAATGTGTCGACCAGTCTTCCTTGTCCCTTAGAAAAAGGCCTGGTACGTTTCCGTAGTCCTTTTTTTGCTTTTTTCCTTTTCTGTCTTCCCTTTCTGTCTTGCCAGTTTTTTTGCTTCTTTTTTGGCTGTTGTATTATATTCTCCACTGACGGTGTTTTTCTAAAACATAACCCTTTTCGAGCGGGGGACATTCAGCAAATGCGTTTCTGAAACAAAACCCGTCCTTCTTGAAGGAAGGATAGATGATTCTTTTAATGCGTTTCATTAAAGCTGGAACTTTCATGTTGGTGGGTGTGTTTGTAGAAAAAAAAAATGGTGGTTTGTTTTTCGTTTGTGTTGAAGTTGTTTGAAGGAGAATAGATTTTGAGATGGGAAAAATTCAAAGGTCAACCACTTGGAAACACTCAGTTCTAGTTATATGTTATTTATAAATGATGGAAATCAAGAACAATATAATTGAAAACTTGTTCTCAGTGACGCTACTTCATATTTCCTTTAAAGAAGAGACAAAGTTATGTTATACATTCAGTTGTATAATGAATTCGATTTTGTAAGCCTGGAATTCATGAAAATAAATACATTTAAAGTCGAATTCGTTCCATGCTGTATTGGAATCGTGAGGGATGTCAGAATGTCGTGTTTAAAGTGGGTTTTCGCCATTTTCCCCCCATGTTATATAGAAATCGCTGTTTACACAGAGCTATGCAGAAATCGTTATTTTTGTATCACTGTGTATATAAATCGCTATTTTTGCACAGTATAATATGGAAATCGCTATTTTTCCACAATGTTCTATGGAAACAGCTAATTTTGCACCGTGTTATATGGAAATCGCAACTATTGCACTGTGTTGTATCATCTCTATTTTGAACTGTATTATATGGAAATTGTCTTCAGAAAGCCCTATTGTCAACTAGTTGACTGTAATAACAAAACTTTAGCTCTAGAAAACTCGAATTCAAAATCAAAACGCACATGCACACAACTTCAACATATTAGTTGTTATAAAGTTCATCTAGTGAAATTCTATTACAGATTAGCTATTGCGATTTCTGTAATGTCTCACATCAAGGGTTGAAAGAAATCGGAATTTGTTTAGAACGTTTACAGTTCTGTTGACAAGAAAATAAAGTTTAACAGATATTGAAATGCAAAAAAATTCAACAGTTACAAATTCATTTCTTATGTAAAATTCAGGATGTATTCTAAAAAATGAAAATGCTAAATCAATTATTTCTTGGGAAACACTGAAAAGATCTCGCGAATTTCCCGGAATTTTTTATTAGAATTTTTTGAATCGATTGAATTTTTCTCATCAAATATGAAAAACAACTGTGGAAATTTCAAAAGATCTACACATTTGTCTTAATATATCAAGACAAATATGTGATTCAAAAGGGAAAAACAGAAAAATCTCTTTGAAGAAATATTAGAGCTACCTATAACGAAATTGCGAAGAAACATCTTCAAACTGCAAAATTTGATTTTACTGTAAATCAAGTCTCCTAAGGTGAAGAAGAAATGAAATAACGCCAAGAGGGAATTTAAATTCAATGTTAAAGGCAAAGTAAAATAAAAATCAATAAATAAAACGAGAAAATACTCTTCGATATATCTTTTGTTTCAGTGTTAATGCATTCCATATTCACCAGAAGATACCGTAAGATTTAACTGAGGGGATTCATTGCTTTCAGATAGGAATAATTAATTGTAACACATTCTGAAATCATAGAAAGGCGGAACTTGTAATCTATTTATTTATTTTATTATATGAATACTCGAAAATGTTCAGATTTATCAGTCAAAATCTATTTGTATATTTAAAGAACTAAGTCAGCTTTTAAATTTCGATTAAATGCATTCAATTGGTTGTCGTAAGCTGCAAGTCAAATAGTTATTTATTTGATATAAGAACAAAATTTAAAACACATAAGCGAAAGTCAAGGCTCATGAAAGGCAATGGAAATGGCTGTTATGAGTGCACTCTCAGCATTTTAATTATTATTTTTTTCCCTTTCACACTTCATACATAATAGGATTATCCCAAAACATCTGGAACACATTTAAAAGGAAGCAGATTTTATAGCAGAATGCATGTGCAGAAATAATAAGCTGAGAAGGCAAGTGGCGATGTTTCAAATGATCATTCTCGGTGCGAATTTCGAGCAGTATATTGTTTAGCAACGGATTCGGAAACCTTCCGCGCTTTTGCGCATGCCCCCGGGCGGAGTTATTTTCATCAAAATAGGGGGGAAGTGAAGAATGGAAGGGTGATGTTTACATTTTACTGAGCGTGATCTAACAAAGAACTCCGGAAATGCGCTTCTATGACTCATTGCCTGACACCCCTTTCCGGTGTAAAATCGTCCAAAAGTGGTAGTCTCGGAATCCGTTGCTGAAGAGCACACCGCTACGTTAACACGGATCTCACTAACATTTATTTTATGTCGCTGGTTGAAGGGGATACATGTAACGATTCCCGAGTAGGGATGAACCATTTCTTAAGCCACATCAATCTCTAGATTTAACATTCACGAATTTCTTATCCTTGTGCGCATTAAAAACTTCTATCTTAGGCCACATTAAAAGCATGATCTAAGGAAGTTTTACTGAATCCGGAGAAAATCTATTGACAATACTCTTAGTTGTTGCTGAAAATCAGTGGTGTAGTCGCAAAATAAGCAGTGCCGGACGCTTTAACCTGGGTGACAAAAATCTCGCTGTTTTAAGGACGTTTTCACAATTTTTTCCTATTTCTTTCGTTTAAAAAAAAGCAGTGCCTGAACGGAGTCAAATGTCAGAGATTTTTACAAGTGTAAGCCAAACTTCTGTGACTCGTATCTCTGTTGTGGTCGCAATTGCTATTACCTACAGTAGAAAGTTGAATTATTTAAAAGTTTCTTTCTTTAATTTTAATTCTTTTTCTCACTTATCTGTTAGTCATACTTTATTTGCTACCACCTCCCCCCGGCCGCACCACGAGTGTGTGGATGAGAAGCCGCCGGATAAACAGGTGGGGTATCGCTTCCTAGGAGGGTAATATACGTGTGGCAGTAGGCGTGTGACTCGTAGAGCCCATCTCCAGTGAGGAGTCGTACCTCCGTAATGAGGGGGGGAGACGTCACATGAGTCGCTAGTTATGGGGTCTATTCCGGGCGCTCAGTCACAGTGCCCGTGTTAATTGTCGCGGCGGCCGGTCAGTCAGTATTACCAGGATGCTAAGGCAGGCTGGAGTTCGCTTTTAAAATTTATTATCCAGCACTTACCATTTCCGACCACACAGTCAGTATAAAATCTGCTAATTTCAGTCTCCTTTGCTTGTCTTTAAATTTTAGACAAGTATTTTAGAATCACACTGTATTTTCATAACTACTGCATATGTATCAACCTTTATTGTAATAAAAAAATCTCGCTGCCTTATTGACCTCTATACGGTGAGAAACTAACACTTTAAAGGGGTAATTACGCGTTATACAGTAGACTAAAGAAAAGCGCGTGGGACACATTAGCTTCTAAATACTTCTTTTTAGAAAGTTGCCTCCCATGGACCATTCAAGTATCCTAATAGGATGATCCCGATAGTGTAAACTTTCCTTTTCCTCTCTAACCAGCTTATCATTTCGAAATTCAATATCAACTGTACAGCTAAAAATTTCCACTTTGTGAGCTCTCCTGGCACATTTCCTTGTCGCTCTTTCCTTACACTTTTATTTATTTTTTTTTAAACAACCATCTCCCAAATAATCCTGAAGGGTCGAGTTTTACTCTCATTTTTTTGTTCTAAGCTGCTCAGCTGATCTGATCAGCCTTATTTTTTTTTTCCTCCATCCCCTCACCCCCCACCCCCCCTCCGGCCAGACGAGACTCAGGGCGAAAATGTACGGGTAGAGAGATCTCATGTGGACAAACTATTCCCTCCCCCCTCCCACGGCAGAAACTAATCCAGTTTCTTTTGATTCTGTTGCCCCTCTTCATTTTTTTCCTTTCGTTATTTTCCTTCCTTTCTTTTTTTGTGTCTCCCCTTTTTGTCCTAAAGCGAGCGATTCACGATCAAACAGCCGGAGTTATGGAGCACTTTTCCTTCTCCTTCTTCTTCTTCTTCATCTTCCTCCTTCTTCCTTTCATCCCCGAGCAAGTGTATGAGATGTTTTAAGAAGACGAACACCCGAGGGGTCTTCCCAGTCCTCCTGCCGAGGACATCTAAGCGCAAATGGAGAGTAAAATGCCCCATCCGTGCCTCGCTATTACAGCAGTAAGTCCGCGCGTTAATAGAGCCCAGTCCTAAGGACACATGCGATTTTGGAATAGGTTTTTCTAAGTCTTCGTCCTTAAGTCTCTTTATTTCTTTTTGTTGAGAAATCTGTAGGATTCAGTAAAGAATGAAGAAGAGTGTTGGAGAGCAAAGTTTTACGCAGCTAACGAGCGATTCTAGTGAGGAATAACAAAGGCACTTCTTGATTGTTTTTCCAGCGAGGCTGTAGTCTGGGTAAAGGATATAAAAGGAGAAAATTGACGTTAAAGGGGTTGAGGGTAAATTAATTATTCCATCTAAGTTTTTCTCAATGTGTTTACGTTTTACTGAAGCTTATTCTATGAAAATCGTCGGAAGGCAATTCATTATGTTAGATTGTTAGCTAATTGCAGTTATTTCATTTAAAAGCAGTTACTATTTGAGAATAACCGTAATGGTTTCTTTCAAAATAAATAGGAATGGAATTTAAAAATGATGAAGTATTTAATTTTAGGAAGCCAATATTATATTCCCGTAAGAATTTTTCTTGTTAAATTTGTATTAGTGTATCACTAGATATCAATATCTTCAGGTAAAACAAATAAAACTGTATAAAAATTCATTAAAAATAAAATGGCTTCTGTAAGACAAAGATTATCGTTTGACTTTTAAAAAAATATGCCTAAATATTCCAGTAGCCCATTTCTAGCTCACAAATTCTATCAGTAAATTCGTTAAGTTCAATGATAAGTTCAGTCTTCAGGATAAAAGGTTGATGGTTGAAGACCCGATTTCACCTAAGTTTCGTCTTGAATTAGTGAGATGTCAAACATTTAGCTGCTAGTACTACCTAGCACCAAACTTTGGTGTGAAAGTTTGGAGAGGAGAATGTCAGCTCACGTGTTGTCCTCGTCATCTGAAAACTATTCAAAGTTATGAGGCGGTGTCGAAACAGCCGTTGGGCACTTTCGAAACGGAACTAAAACTAAACTAAATTTAACCTGATATATCAATTTATAATCGAAATTAAATTGAAATCAGGCAGCTATTTCCTTCCCGTATAAAATCAGATGAAATACGAGTTATTATTCTTTTTAAATAAAATAGTTCAAAGTCAAGAAGGAAAATAATATTGACATATCTTTAAAAGCCGATTACAGAAACAGTAAGATTCGGTTCATTTCTGCTCCGTTCCAAATGGCCTTAACCATCATTTGCCACAAAGAACTATTAAAAAAAAACGAAATTTAAAGTATGAAACAAAAGGTGAAAAGTGTTTAGAGAGAAAACAAGAAAGGTATGCTTCGACGGTGATTTCTTAACTTGATCAAGCATCAAGCTTGCATTTTTTAATGTTCGATTTTGAATAATATTTCTGTCCTAGGAAAGTGAGGATCTTTGAGAGAATAAAATCGAGATGAAGTAAAAAAAGGAAGGAATGACAAATCCTCCGAAAGATGTCATATTCGTGGATTATTGTAATCAAATCTTCCAGCAGTATTTGGGGCCGCGGTGGCAGTTTGAGTTTCGACATCGGACAGTCGCGTATTCAAAACCAGATTTCACAAAAGATCTACCAAGTACGAAGATTTGAAATCAAATTAAGTTAGTTAATTAAGCTGGGATTAAACCTCCTCCCGTTGATGCAGTGTAGAAATTCAGAAAGAGTGGAACTGCCTAGATATCATCCCAAAATAGAATTAACAGAATGTTCATTGAATCAATCAAAAACAACAGCATTTATTGTAACTCTTTTTACACTCGGATACTATAAAATTTATGAATTTAGACTTCTCAAATAATCATGAACTACTAATGTAATGGATTGAAAATTTCGTTGCAATTCTTAGCTGATATCCTGTAAACTAGAAATATTTAAACTACGGGATATGAATTTTGGGATCAATGAAACATTACCTTCATGTATTTTGAAAGATTCGGTAATATTAGAAAACGACATGCTCTAAATATTGCACTAATAGTACTCAATAAATATATTTCATTAAAGCTGTTTCTTCCCAGCACTCGTTAATATTTCAATGGCCTATTTTATTTTGCCAAAGAAAACGTGCGCATTTCGGAAGTACTTTTCGTTTTTGGATAAGGTCTTGGAATTTTTTTGAAAATTAAAGGACAGGTTCGTGGAAATGTTTAAGAAGCCTTGCTGTAAATTGTAATCTCAGTTTCAAATATCATTTTACATAAAACAGTTATCTAATCCGGAACTTGAAAGGACAAGAAATTTCAGTTGAGATTAGAATAACATACATCCAATGATGCCATCTTTTTCTAAAAATAAATCCTTTGATGTCATTAGCTTTCATCCGTTCTGTTTAAGATCAAAATGATAAAAGTTCACAAGTTATTAATGTCTCCTCTTCAATATTGTCGAAATTTTCTTTGGGTTTTCTTCAAAAAACGGAGTTATTATGTTTGGATTATTAATAACTTTTGCTAAAAATAATGAAAAGACTTCTGATTAAGGTACTTTTTTAGAGATGATGGAGTAGAGTATGGCATAAAATGTTGTAATACGATCAAACTCAAGACAACCAAAAACTGTGGTGAAGTGGCAACCACATACCTCAACGCCTTAAAGTAGTATTACTGGTATAGAACAGTTGAGTGGATATCGGACAACTTATAATCGGACAGAAAGACAGACATAAAAAACATAATTCCAAAAACTGTTATTTCAGACTGCAGGAGGTCTAAAATGTGGAAATTCATCAAAAAGTCAAATTTTTCAAAGTTTACAATATTTTCTGAATGTGTGCTTCGTCAAGGAGAAAGCAAAAACCATCAACATAATTAACTTCCAAAAACATCAGGAGAATCATTAAAAATCAAAACCCCAAAACTTCCTCTTCGCTTGTTGTGATTGCAAACAAGAATGCCACTCCGACATTATTCCTCATCTCGAAGAAACAGAAGACAAAATACTTAAGAAATGATGATTCAACAGAAACCGCAGACAATCGATGATCACGGACAAAGAATGATAAGGTTTCACTTCTCATGAATAAACAATTCAATCGATTCTTCAGTGAACAAACTACATGGAAAAACATCCAGAAGTATTTCGCAGACAACTTCCATTTTGTATGCAAAAAAAAATTCCTTTCATCAAAAACTGATGGCCCCCTTTGCCTCAGGGAATGGCAGAACACCTCATTCAAGAAGCAGGAAGTCCATCAAACCAATTCTGATTGCAATTATCAAAAACGTTATCATTTCTTTCTCTGCTAATTTGGAAGTTGGGAATTAAACATCTGGTAATAAACATTCATGTAATGATTCATTTAATACTAGTTATAGAAAAAGTTTTTAGTAAATTAACCTCTCAATGTAATAAATAGACGAAAGATGATTGTTTAGATTTATCATAGTCTTAATTGTGGGTGATCACCGCATTAAGTTTACTATTTCGATTATATATTATCTGTCGTCGAACCAAATAGTTGCCCAATATTCATTTACAGATATTTGATCAAAAGATATTAACACGTTGTAGACCCGCAAAGTAAAATTACGTTTTTCATCGGGGGGAAATTGCAGAAAAATGTAGAATGATGATTTGTATGAGAGTTCATAATATTTACATTAATCAGCTGAATAATGACGAATGAAAAAAAAAAAAAAACGGTTGATAGTCAAAGAACAATCCGAATTTTTATTCGAGTAAGAGTGGAGTCTTGGGGTGGCATACACCTTCCAAGCGCTTTCTTTTTTAGCGTCATTTCTTATGTTTGCAAGAAAAAGTTAAGAAAATCATCCTTATTTTAAAAATGTCATTAGAACTTGTTAAATAATTATTTGATTTTGAATTTTTTTATATATTATTGATCAATCCTTTATTTATTTATTCATTTATTTTCATTTTCAGATCATGACGAAAGTTTTCGGAAGAAAAACCGATCGTAGATGTTTTTTCCCGTCTAAAAAGCATCATGAGAGGAAAAAACGTACGCAGCTCTGTATTAAATGAATCAAACCACAACATCCAACATTCGTTCGAAAATATCGAAAAACCGTTCTTAATCATTTCTCCATTAATTTACGAAACACTTTTATGAATGAAACACAGATCGCAGTCATTCAGGAGGTAATGGACTCCAGCAATACCTCCTGGTTGAAACAGGAAGTCAATCAAACAAATGGACCTACATAGTTTTTGCTTGAAGTAACCAAAAGCGATGGCACTACCATAATTGGCGACTGGTAATAAATATTCACGGATCGTCCCGATGAATATTAATTATAGAAGAAGCATCGAACGAGTCGAATGGGGAGGGGGGTCGAATAAGGTAATCAGGCGTGTGATACTCACGACCCAGAATTCCCTTACCTTGTCAAGGTTGTCCGGAAATCGGCTCCTTTGATTCACTTCAGATCCGTACCCAAAGGCTCGGCCCCGCGTGAGGTCGTCCCGCAAAGGCTTGCCCCGCAGATTTCACCTGACATGGTTTCAGGAGGTCCAGCTGACCACTGATCGTGCCGCGGTCACTCCCATTAGACAAGTCTCTACCTGATTCGAATGCAAAAAACATTGGGGTAGGTATAAGAAATTTGGTGGGGAAGAAGTGCGAGGTGGTTGCTTGTTTGTTGTGAGTTAGGACAAGGTACCAAGCGCCAGGATATTACAGCTCGATCGCAAAGTTGCAGGCGGTTTCTCAACTTGTAGATGGTTTCCCACAGAATGGTGTTTCTGGGTCAGTGGGAAGTTTCTGTGTACGTCCCCCGAGTTGTGTGACGTCAAGAAAATTGCATGATTTTTTTTTTCAATTCTTAGAATAAGAACTTGTCTATTGGAAATCATTTCATGGAATACGTAATTGGTTTTGGTAAACATAAACAAAATTTTGTGAAACAGCTATCTGCCTTCTCCAAGAATCTGGTTGATATTTGAAATTTTAGTTCATTTATTTTATCGGTGTATTCTGCCCAAATTTAGGAACATTCTGAATTCAGCTTATGATTCTGAGATCGACCCGATTTACATTCAAAATATTACGTACATGGGGGGGGGGGGGGGTAGAACTGAATGTTTCGGTTCAGAGAGATTGATTTTTTAGACGCATTTAGGGATTTTTCAGACACAATTCTCTTCTAAAAACTGTACTTCAAAGTGTGCAGTTTGTCGCAACATTTCAAACCAACTGTCATCTGTTGCGCTATAAACAACATAATGCACCATTTATTTTTTATAAAAAGTGTTACAGTAAAATTTTTTTCTGTAAGATTTTGCGAAAATAGCTTTATCTCAAAATATAAATATACAGGAAACTCTACTGTACATTAACGCATAGCTGTATTTTAATTTGATACTTTGACCGTGTTATACAATGCTAAATATGTGAGATCTGAACCCTATATATGTTACATCTTATAATTATTAACATTATTTCTAGTTGGATTTTATTTATGCTATTATTTTATATATTATTCACTTTTATTTTATTATATCTATTATATTAATTTATTCATTTATTTATTTTATTCATTTATTTATTATCGGACTTTCGCTCGATTTTTTGTAAATAGCTCGCATGCGGTTTGGTCGGATTTTTTCGTCACGGATATCTCAACATGTATATTTTTGAATTGGTTCACTATTGTATAACTGTGTCCAGCTTTTGTCATATAATGCCCAAAGAAAAAGAAGTAGGTTTAAAATTCCTATGATACCTTGATAAAATGTTTAATATTTAGATAAAACGTTTAAAAATATTTTGTAGAAAAGAAGATATCTGATTGAACAGACATCATATTGTAGAATAAAGTTCTACACGCGCGCGTGTACTGCAATAACTCTGTACTTATTTAAATGATAGATAGCAAACTTTTTGATACGCAGAGAAATATATATATTGTTAACACTTTAAAGCTGTGCCTAACAGCGATTCCAGTAGAAACACAGAAATATTAAGTGCTAAAATAAATAGACCTACAGAATATTAATTTTCTATGACGACAACATATGTAAATTCACAACACAAAATGCACGTTTCTTGTTTTATAATGCATGTTTCTCACCTGAGGATTGCTAGGATGTCCATACTGCTTATTGTTTCAAAATCTATTTACGTGTTTTTATACCGTTGATTGTTTCAAAATCCCTTTCTTCGTATTTTTCTTGTACGCAAATATTTTCTAGGAAAGTTATACAATTTAATTTTAATGCAACAATTGTATCGGTTAAGTTAATTCTTTACGTGTATGAACGTGAAATTCCTTCTCCTTTTTGCTGAAGATGTTGCAAAGTGTTTTTACTTGTTTTGAGAGTAAATAGAATTGATGTTATGGGTTTTTAGAACAAGGTTGTTTCAAATATTTCCTTAAAATTTTATAAAACAAAATATGAGTTATTTTAACGAATATTATTAATACTTTTTTACGTGTATGCACGTAATTGAAGATGAAAAGTGTTTTCTATTTATTTTGATAGGAAATGGAATTAATGTTACAGGTTTTTAGAGCAAGGCTGCTCTAAAAACTTTCGGGAAAAAGAAGACAGATAAAATGAAAGATTTATCAAAGAACAGTCAATTTTGAAATTATTATTATTAATAGAATTAATTAAATTCTTTACACACAAGTACATGATCATTCTTTTATCAGTAAAGATGTTTTGAAGTATTGCTTTTTTTTTCTCTCTGTTTTGAGGGAGAAAAAAAATAATTGATGTTACAGGTTTTTGGAACAAGGTTACTTCAAAACCATTCTGAAAAAAAATTTAAATGTTTTTAAAATTCTTCTGCTAAACACTGTGAAAATGTTTGAATTAAAATTTTCAGCACTCCACTAGTCTTAGCAATTATAACTTGGCATGGAACAAGAATTGATATTCAGTAAATTTTTAACACAGTTTGACTAAAGAATGTTAGCTAATAAATCCATTGTTCTTAATTACATTAATAAAGCTTATTAATCATAACTATTCGATATTACATTAATTTGAATTTTTCGGTATTTTAACGCAAAAAATTCTGAAAAATTTGTTTACATTTTCGTTATTTCTATAGTTTGAATTTTTATCACCTTCATAGCACAATGAATAACTTTATAAATAAAGAGAAATTTTACATAATAATAAAAATTACAGAGGTTTTTTTCTGTTTTATGGCCTCATGCTCACTTTTTAGCGATAATATTTTAAAAGAAATTCAGTTTAAACTACAAAAAAATATTAAAGCAGTGTTGCTCAAATTAAATTAAAAACTCATGGAACGTTTGCCACAAATTTAATCAAACGAAATAAAAACAGATAATTACTTATTGAGTCTTGTCGAATGAAAACAACAAGAATCGTGTGGAGGTATTTTTCTCTTCAAGAATATTGTGATAAAGCTGTATTACATTTATTAAAGTAATTTGTTTTACAAAAATATTTTCTATAAAAGTAAGGAATAATTACATACAATAATTTAATTATTACAAAAATGAAGCGAATTATTTAACACAATAATTTAAGTATTACAAAAGAGAAGGAAATAGCTAAACACAATAATTAATTACTACCAGAAGAAAGGAATAATTTAACACGATAATTTTAATTATTACAAAAAAAAGAAGGAAATAATCTCATAACGAAGCGAACTGAACAATAGTTTGTTTACTTCAAAAATTGACGCACAAAATTTGCATCACATAATTCATTATAACACATATATAGTATATGCATTGTTACATAATTCTACCATGAAACAGCAGCATCAAATTCTTCAATATGCCTCAGGTGATTTTATCACTTTTTGGAACGCTTAATTTAATTCATAATTCTTTTCATTATCATACCTTGTAGAACATTAATAAAAAATTGCTCGCTATTAAGTGAATAAAGTACGATTCCACAAACTATATGTCTGGATCACGAATTTGAACAGTAGTTGTATTGTAACAGAATTATAAATCTCCTTTAAAGATATAAATATTCATAGTCCATTTAGAGATTTTATTAATGCACATGCATTAGGAAGAGACGTGCTACGGATTCAAAGCATTCACCTGATACATGAGTAATAAGATGTGTAAAATGACGATATTCGCATGCAACTACCGCATTCAAAGTAAGAGTTTCCAAGTTTGTTGAACTTTGCTCACTTTGTAGGCTAAACGACCAAAATAAAAATTGCTATTTAGAAAAAAATGAATGGCTTTATGCCTTTATACTTCACACTCCTATATTTAAGACTTTATATTTAAATTATATATTCTTTACAAATAATAGAGTGTGCAGACCAAAATACAATGAATTTTTTAAAGCGACACGAAGATATGAGATTTATAGTAATTTTTAAAACTGTCTTGAGGCATGTAAATTTTTAAAAAAATGAATAAAGGAAGCACTTTAAGATGTAAATCGATTCACTAATAACAAACAATGTACAAATTGTTCGTACGAAAGTTCAATTTCAATTAAACGTTATTTTCAACGAAACTGTAATTGTGATGGTAAAGTTAAGTAATAAATATTACGAGACTCGGAAAAACATCGATAATTGTATTTATAAAATAAGTCGTAAGAACGAAAGTTTTATTCTTTCAACAATAATTTCATATAAAGTAATTTTTATACAATTGTTTTGAAGTTATCTCACACTGCGGTATTTTTTACTCTTTATTTTAACATTTCAACAGCACAATAATCTTATATTAAGTGATTTTTCAATAATTTTTTAAGTTATCTCAAATTTCGATCTTTTTTATTAAAACTAAATACTAGTTAATTATCAATTAACCGATAAATAGAGAAAATTGTTTTTATGACATCTGGAGACTGGGGAAAAAAACAGTGTCATAAGTAAAGCTACGATTATTTGGCATTTTCTCTAAACAGCACACATCTGTAGTTGCCTAGGATGATACATATTAATTTCGTTCTTTTTCATAAAATGTAGGAGGCCGATATTAATCTAAACATTTTGATCAAGTGCTTATTTTAAGCCATTAATACGACAGCAAATAAAATCACCGGTTCACAATCTATTGCTTTATATTCAAAGAAGGTTTGATTTATAAGACAGTAGCTCAATTATAAAGTCTCACCGGCTACTGGAAATTGATCTCATTACTTAGAGATGCGGTCAAGTCTAATGAGACATTAAATGTACCCCGCTCTACGCAGATGACTTATTCTTTATGAAAAGCAACTCTCGCTTTTATTCTCTCCAGAAATTTTTATGCATTCTAGGAAGCAAACGTTTTCAGAAAGTGTTAATAAATAAGGGAAAAAAATTATTTCCTATTGCGTTTGTAAATTTTAATGAGAAAATCTTTCGTTAGATAATAACATCTAAAATGTTTAAAGAACTTACAGAGCAAAGCGGAAACCAGAGAGAGCGTTCGTCCCTCAGATTTCTTCAGTACCTACGCAATATGAGTGTTTTGTGCTTAACTTCGCCATATAATGAAGATAACTGAGCATGCATTTAGGAACAGTTCCTCTTCCCATTAATTTATTTGATCCAAAAATTGGCATGCTTGGCGAGTTTTTTGGTTAACCGAGTTCACAAACTTACAAACAGACTTACCCAAAGACGATAAAACCATGATAGATCTGGTTCAAAATCTGATACACAGCTACAGTTCTGGGGATAAAATTGAATGTCAAATTCATCCACCCAGCTTTTTTAGTTTTTCAGATGATTAACACGAAAGAACAGACAGACAGACTCCCTATTGGCAAATTCCCTCCAAATATTAATAGAAAACAGAAATATAAATGTTCAGTGTTAATATCAAATTCCACCTTTCTAGCCCGACGAGCTCTTGAATTATTATGTTCACAAACAGACATAATGCTTTATAATGCAGACATATGCTGTATAATACAGACATAATGCCAAAAATACTTTTTTTCCTAAATAAGAGTGGTAGGTCTAAAACGCGGAGATTTATCAAAATTAAAATTTTTTGACGGCTATAATATTTTCTCTTTCGATAGGTGAAAGAGAAAAGTGCTGTCGGTAAAGACTTTCTTTTATATAATAAAAAGATAATTGGGACTTAATCACTTTGTTAGGGGAATCACTCATAGTAAGATCGTTCTAAAATCAATTTATGAATTTGTTTAAAAATCATACGATGCTCAGTCAATTACACGATAGTATTTCCCACAATGATTTAAGGGTGTCTAGTTAAAATTTCATATTTAAGCCAGCGACTTTCCGACAAAACCACAACCACCCCGCCTAAGAGTAATAAATTTTTTAACGCCCTAAAACAAGCATTCAGCGCCAGAATAAAAAAAAAGGCATCGAATGATCAATTCTTCGAACGAAATAATAATTTTTTGATCTATACGCACCCTTCCATTGAAATTCTCAAATTTTATTTCGGACGCGTAGCTGTAGGAAGACCCTGAACACTCATTGCACCGTTTGAGTGACACCTGTATGGCGTCCCCGGTTTTACATCAATGAATAGGCCCATAAAACGACACAGGCATGGTGATATTCCATGCAAAGAGAATAAAATCCGCTTTTTCAATCGAGATTTACGAGGGACATACTTTCACGCTGATCTATTATTCCCTTCGATCTGCTAGAGCGTCGGCGTTGGATGAACCTTATAAATTGAGTTTAAGTGTGTCACATGTTGACCTAAGCCTGTTTTCGCTTTTTAAAGAATTTCCCTTTCGTTTTTTATTTTATTTTAAATACGCGTCGTTCCAATTTCTCTTACCTAGTCTTGAGCAACGGCGGCTGAACTTGATCTGAATAACGCGGCGAAGGGTCGGATGAATTTTGAATAGGATTTTTTTAAATATAAAAACAGATGACATTTTTGTACCCAAAGGGAAATGAAAAGTGTTAGGTTGCGCGAGAGATAAATGGGAGTTTTCTAAATTAATGCAGCTGTGTTAATTTAAATATCGTGCAATTCGTTTTTATGAACTTCCCAGTTGCAGTTGTTTGGGAGTATGCGAACTTTTGCTAAAACAGCAGTAATAATAAGATAAAAAAATTAAATTATCCGGCTTGGAATTAAGTGGCTGGTATTATAAATTTAAAAGTCGATTTAAATGGACTCTAAACAAGGTTAGTAAACGAAGACTTTGGAATTGAAATTTTTTGATATTCTAAGGTCTTTGATATTCCTTTGCCATGTGGTAACACGGAGTCTAGTGGGTATGAACTTTGGTTACGAAATTGTTTACCATATTTTACATTTTCGTCTCTGATATTTTTAAAAATAACTGTATAACAAGCAAATGACATCTTCTGTCTCGCCATTGCGGCTTAAAAAATTTCGAATTGCTACTAACTCATTAAAAAAGTCATTCATACTTTAGAATCCTCATACAGTTAGTTATTGTACATTGATGGCCGTTGTACATCGTTATTTGCTTTAGTTGTCGACCTCTGCATTTAAAAATAAAGTAAAAACATTAGATTGATTTTTTCCGAAGTCACAAAAGAGTACTTGTAGCTCAGAATCTATTATCAATCAACTAGTAATAACACACTTATTATCAGTTGCTAATACTTCGATTAATGTTCGAAATCGAAGCTATTTATGAGCTTAGGCTCATTCACCAGAATGAACAGCCATTTTCAAACTTCGTTTTTCAAAATCCTTGAAGTATTATTAGCTATTTTACTTTACAAATAATAATATTTCTTTTAATTACATCGTTTTATTTGAAATAATTATTTATATATAGTTCCAAAATGTAAATGAAACTAATTGTCTTTGCGATAATTTCTCTTAAATGAATTCGAAACATTCAATGACAGATAAAAATGTTTGTAATGATTAAGCTTAGCTTAAAATATCCACAAAATGTTCTAATATAAATATTTAGGATTGCATGTCCGTTATTTGATAAGTCATTAGAAACAATCAACAAATCTAAACATTGAATCCATGAAAATCCAAAAACATTTCCCCAATTTCTTTAGAAACTGAATTCGGAGAAATTTTAATTCAACGGAACAACTCTTATAAACGTTCATAATCTACTTTAATTTTATTTTTATGTTCCAACTGCATGCATAAGAAAGCAGCAAATCAGAAGAAATTATCTTTATTCAACTGAATTATCCATTAGCTAAGTTAATCTTCCACTTATTATTGCTTCTCAAAATTACACATGGAAAATACTTTGCAAGTTTGTAGCAACTAATATATAATTTTGTGCTAATATATTATTTGATTAGGCAATCAGTGATTACCCCCAATTTAATGCAACCACTCATCACAAAGACATAAAAAAATTATTTCAAAAAAATAATGACGACGAGATAGCTGAGTCACATGTTTACTTTGGGATCGCAATAAATCTTCACATCAAAGCGACTAACTGAAGATAAAAAAGGACCACAAAAAATGAAAAGGCAACAAATAAGAAAAGAAAAACTACTGCCACTAAGTGGTCGCAATTTCTATTCCACAGAGAAAACAATAAATCACTTTATCAGCTATCAAGCCTCCCCGATGCCCAGATTGTGGCAACTCTTTAAATTTTCAATCCAGAGCATGTCCCACAGCAACAGACCAGCAGTGATGAAAATTCTTGCACGTCACCACCCTTGAGGAAAAGTAATAAACATCTCCTGTGAGAGAGAAGAGAAGAATCCCTTTCCTCCAAAAAAGAAGAATCAAAAAGCACAGCAAGAACAAATCAAAGAAGAGTGTGTTTTCGAAAGAAAAGGGTTCGGGCGTCGAGACATCTTTTGAGGGCTTTTCCCAGTCCAGCCCACATTTGAACCACCGAGTGAGTCCTTGAGGTTGACGCCTAGGACACCGGGTTCCTATTACGGATGTAAAGGGGGGTACACTCGTGCATACCAAGTCTAGAAGAGGGGTGTGGCTCCGATTGCACCTTCCGAAGAAGGTAGGGAAGTATCCAGGTGATGCAATGAAGGGACGGAGGAGAGGGGGAGAGTGGCCTCGTAGTTGCAGAAGGGTGGGGGCGAACTGGTGGGAGAAGAGGCAGGTCCCAGAAAATATAACATGTAAACAAGTGTTTTTTCCCCCGTAGAGATGATTGTGTCGTTACGGTGTCTATGGAGAAATACTTAAAAGCTGATTTTTTTCGTCTTTCATGTTACTTTTAGAATTAGAGATAATAGAATATTTCTTTTTGGCCCAAATCCAGACTGCTACACACACATATTATTCTGAACATTCGATTGTGAGCACAAATCAGGGTGCTGGCACCATACAATGAGAAAATTTGGAAACCTATAATCAATTATCACCAATAAGCATTGATTGAATCCAACGAATGGAAAAAAAGAAGTTCTAATTTTGTGGTGACAGTGGAAGCGAACTGGTTGGAGGAGAGGAAGATCCCAGAAAATATAACATCCAAGCAAAAATCGAGAAATTCAAGAAGATAAAATAGTTTCAAATGTTCGATCAGAGATTATTTCAAAGTACTCTCTTATTTTAAAAATATAATTAAGTTAAAAATTCATTTACATATGAAAACATTCTATTATAAATAATATTAAATTAGACGCTAATCAAAGAAAAACAGAAACCTATAAGGAACTATGTGATATAGGAATGCAAAAAAAAACAATAAATAAATGAAATAAAAAATTTTAAAAAATAAGGAATCAAAAATTACGTATTAAAATATTCCAAAAAAAATTGAGATTTTATAAAGATGTGCCGTTTTGAAGGGATAAAATTTTATGGAGCTTCGTTTTATTTTTAATAATCTTCAGCGTAATAAAGCAAAATATAAAGTAAAGATGGAGAATTTGGAATATTTTATATAATATTTTGAATAATCAGTTAACGAAAAATTCGAGCTCTTAGCAAACCGGACAACGAACATTTCCCTGAAAGACTTTTAATTCTAACAAGAACTTTATATATTCAGATAAGAAACATCTATTCACATACATAACAAAAAAGCAATAAACATTAGAAATATTCTTTAGCTCTTTCAATTACAGTAAATTTTACCCAAAACAGGTCTTAGGAAACACAAGGTGTTCTAATTCTAAAGAAAAGGGGGTACAAAAATGCACTTTCGTCTTCAGAATGAATAAATCGAATTCTTGCAAAAAAAAAAAAAAAACCTACTGTATATTGATGAACAGTTTGGATATCTAATATTATTATTGAATGAATTGTATTCTTTACCCAATTATTCACTGTATTGTTAAAAATTCAGGCCAAGAAAATTAATACAAAGACAACAAAATTAAAAATAAAATTGATTAAAATAGAAGTATTTGATATTTCAAACTATTTTTTTAATTCTATGAAAAAATATAAAATGACAAATTGTAATTATTTAATATAAAAAATTTCTCGTATGGTTAATGCTACTAAATATAAAAATAACGGTAGATTGGAAGAAAAATTCACTATTGCAATAAACCTTTTCCTGTTGCATGCACTCTTACTTGCTCTTTTCCTATTATATTATTCTTATTACTCGCCTATTACATTTTTTTTTTATTATTTTCGAAATACTTTCTTCTTTTTCTGCTACATAATTTTTCTTCTTGTAAGTTCTTAACATTTTTTGTATTTTAATGCTGTTCTAAGGCATTAAATACAGAAAAACTGTTTCATGCTTTTGTTGGGAAGCAAATTAAGCTGACGGTGAAGTTCGCGGAAAAATCTGACATTATAAAACAATCGAATTCTGAAACAGATTTGTTTCGAAATAATCTACATATCAATCGTTCAACTGGATGAATAACACCCAATATCCATCAGAAAGAAATTAGAATGCTACATTTTTCCGAGCAAATGATAACATGCAGCGTAACTAATGCTTTTTTTTTGAGACCGTGAAAAAAAAAATTTCCCCTCACACTTTGAGAATCATAGTCAAATCATGAGAGGAATTTCTCAGCATTTTGAAAGAAAAAAAATTACATCTTAGGTTGTTAGATTCAAAGGTTTAACTGAGAACTGAGGTGAAAAGTTTGAGGAATAGAGTTTTTTAAATAGTTATTGCGCAATCCTATTTATTTGAGATCTAGTACCTCCTTTCATTTTACAGAGATAAGAAAAAATACAGAGTGATCATAAATTATTGGACCCACTTCAAAACAATCGTTACGGTGGTCTAGGTGGTCGTAAATTATTGGACATCTCCCATTTTTGAGAGCCATTATCTGCCAAACTATTAAAGCTAAAAGAAAAAAAGCATGTTTTTGTAGGAAATTTTACGCCCTTTAATTTTTTAAATCAATTGTAATTCGAAAACTGAATAGTTTTCAAGATATTCAAGAAAAACTAAAAAAGAAAACATGAAAACGCGCATCGGCTTCTGCTGATTGGTAGCCATTCCGTATGGAAATCTCTCGCTGTAGCAGATTCAGAACGCCGTAACGGTACGTCGCCTATCTGAAAAAAACTTTTTCATTTGCTCTCTTATTTAAAAAAAGCGCAGTAGTAACATTTTTAGTTTTTTAAATTAATTTTTGAAATGAGTTCAATATTTTATGCCGATCTTGTATTATATATATATATTATCTTATAAGAGAAAATATTGAGAGATGGGCATAAAATATAATCAAAAATTTAGTACACAAAAATGCAGGTATACAATGTTCAAATATCACAAAGAAGTGACTCATTATCCCAAACTGAAATTAAAGCGGTAGTAGATCACACACGTAAAAATAATAAGGTATTTGGGAATAGCTTTTCATACTAATCTTTCATGTCGTAACTCAATGAACTACGGCTCAGAAAGTAAGACGATTAGTCAAATCCACGTGGGGATTGAAACCAAAAATTGGTAAAACTATATAAATAACGGTAATAAGAGAAAATAATCGCACATGCAAGCGAAACCTAATACAGAGACATCGTAAAGATGAATAAGAATATTTATAAGTATACATTTAATCATATTTATAATTATACATACAGGCTTTTGTTAAAGAATCACACACGTAAAATGATAGGCAGAAACACGATTGTTGTATTTGCCATAAAAATAATAGAACTCCAATTAGTGTTCAATAAATTACAAAACAGCAAAAGGATTGAACTTAAAACAAAACTATCAAGTCATATTTTCATTAGCATATTGTAGTAAGAAAACAAGAATATTCTCTACCTGAATTTATAATTGTAGATATAAAATAATTAAATAATAATTTTTGATATAAAAGAATTAAATAATAATTTTAGATATAAAATAATCAAACTAATTATAATTTTAGATATAAAATAATTAAACTAAATTGTGATATTTCAGTAACGAAAGTATTATTAAAGAGCATTTTTCGTATTCTAAAAACGGAGAAAAATATTAAATCTTCCGAAATTGAATTCCCATGATGAATTAACTTTGTCTAAAACGCAATGTTTACCATGAGATATAAATAAGAAAGAAAATATTAAAAACAATATTTCTCAAGTTCTCTTTAACAATAACAGTATTTCATAACAGAAATTTAATAAAAGCATCGAATCGAAATTATTAATCAAAATCGCATATTTTAATAGCCCGATCAACAAATTGATATTTATTTTAAATTCCATTTTCTACCATACAGTTAAAATAAATTAAAGAACGCACTTGCAAGCAAGTAAGACAAAACCATAAGAAAAGCATAATTTTGTTAATGCTTTTATTAATCTTTAAGCTAACTTAAAGCTAAAGTGCACATACGAAAATTGAAGCTTTCTAAAATATTTATTCACAAAAAAACTCAAAACGATTATGTATAAAAATGCTGTCAGTGTACAACGAACAATTTTCATTTAACACTTTTAAAACAATAAAAAAAATACCACAGATTTTTGATTGATAGTATAAATCAAAAGTAATCAATCAAAAGTTTTCGAAAATTTCTCGGTAAAGATGAAGAAACCAACAACCTTCAGCGATTTCTGTGAACTTCACAAAACAAAATAACCTTCACTATCTGCAAAAACAAAAATTCATTTTCCGCATTTTTTGACGAAATATTGCTGTGCATCCTTTTAGATAATATGAAGGAAATTTTTTTATTAATCTATACTTGGAAAATCATTAAGTAAATAAAATAATACTTTGCCAAGTATTTAAATTAAAAACAGGTCATAAACCTTTTCCCGCTACTTAGGTTCATTAAGACCTAGCTCGTTTGGTAATTTTTTCAGACACATTTGGTAAAACAGTCATTGATATGCCATTAAAACGATAGAAGAGAACAGAACACCACTTCATGCCCCTGTGACTGTAACCTTTTGGTTATTTAAACAGTGTGGCGGACATGAAGTGGAAGAGATACGGAAGACGCTCCTTAACTGTCGAGCAAAAAATGACGAAGGCAGAGATGGAAAAGGTTACAAAATTACAAATCTAAAAATCTGTGTTAATATACAAGAAACTAAGGGGAGTATCATATGAACAAAAATTGTAAAAATGAAAGAAAAATGAGTTTGAAATGTAGAATATCAACAAACAAGAGAGAAAAAAATAACTAATCAAATAAAGAAGTTCCTCAAAAACAAACTACAATGCGAGTGTTAAAGCACATGTGTGTCTGTTCTGTTAATTGTTCTTTCTCCATAAAGTGGAAGTTCTGCGTGGAAGCGGAGAATAGTTCAGGTGCGCTGACACTTCGACGAAGAGGGCGCAAAAAATTTCCAATGTCGGCTTGCAGGTAATGGAAAAGGCTTGAAGGGAAAGACGATCATGGATTTATTCGAAAAAGCTCTTGAAAATCATTAAGATAGTGTAGCAATCGCTGGATTTTAAGTCGGGAGGCTTTGTTGGAAGCGACGTTGCGGATCCAGATTAGCTCATGTTGCTATGCCGGTTTAGTCACGTGGACATTAAAAAAATAGCCAAATTTTATGAACCACTTTTTCAATCAATACTGTGTAATCAAAATGTAGCTGAGAAGACTTGAGGGTCCGCGGTGATAAGGTCTCTGCTTCGGGACCGGAGGGTTCCATATTCCACCAAAGATCCGTAGCGTAGGTGGGTCTAGTGCAGACGAATATACCTTCTCCTGCCTCTAATAGACGGAAATTTGAAATGGGATTACAAGCTGAGATGCCGTCCTTGTTATCTGACCACGGTTCAAAAGCACGAGGTCGGTCCATATTATCTCTCGTGTTGCTTCAAAACGGCGTGTTAATATAACTAAACTTGAGAACACTTGTGAGCATTCATCTTTCCATGAAGGTGCTAAGGTTACTACAAATTTAGCATCTGTTAATCTTACATACAGAAATCGTTCAAAGCAGAACTTTTGACACTGTGGGTCCCGACACCAATTAGGGTCAGATCCAACAAAAAACTTTTACGCGTAGAGCAATTTTTTTTCTCTTGATTGTACAATATTTGAAAACATTACACAGCACAATAAGATTAAAGTAAACAAAAACGTTGCGATTTGACTTAAAACGTTGAATTTCTTTTATTTATCATTAATTAAAGTTCCATTTTTCTGTTTATCTGTTAAGTTTGGGTCGCAGCTAAATTTTTCGGGCGGAAATGGGATGGGTAGCTGAAAATATTTAAGAAACTCTGATTAAAAGTATACAGTAGTTTATGAATTCATACTACATCATATTCATAAACGAAGACTGCCATTTTAAAATTCTTTGAAGACATGAATAATTATTAAATTTATGAGTATTTGCTAGAAGTATCTAAAAGGCTAAAAGTTTCCAAAACTATTCCGCCTTTTAGATACTTTATTATTAAGACTTTTAAACCTGCATTTTTTTAAATAGGCCTTTAAAAAATTTGTACTTTAGTGCCTTACTAATAGAACGCTGGCATCAGCATATATTTTGATTGATAGCATTCTGTGTTAATCAAAAGTAATTTCATTCTTTAAAACTTGCTGAAATATTTGTCACGAATATAAGAAACTCAAGCATGCATTAATTATTCGATTCAATCTTATAATTCAATTATATTCCCTTTTTTTTATTTAGAATTCTTTGTTTTACAATTATATTGAAACATAGCCAATAAAAGATTTAATTCGTCTACAATATGAGAATATATTGATACACGCAATACAATCAAACACACGTCTTTTTAATTTCCAGGTCATTACATTATACATTACATTACATTATACATTAATTGGGGTCTTGACCCCAAGGCTGTAATGTATAACTTTGCAGGTGCATCACAATTTCGTGAGCAACTTCATATTCCAGATTGCTGAACATTTGCAAACAGATGTAGTTTTTCCTTTGTTGGCAGATATTGTTAAGAAACTCACCTAAATTTCAAAAAATTCCTTAAAATTTGCTGTTTACCAATTTTAAACTGATTTTCTTTATATATAATTGGTTAAATATTCGTCATTTATTTATTTATTTTGAAATTTTGGAGTGGTAATAAAATATTTTGGACTAAAATGAGGTTATCTTTTTTTTCCGCCAAAAGGGGGTCACTGGTGGAAATATTTTGACAGAGCCTTGAAATACATTTAAAATACTTGGCGTATATTTCAAATTTTCCTCTGCTTTCGTTTTTCACGAGTTTTTATTTCAATACAAACAAGTTTCCACTGTATAAACTTGACATGTGTGTTGACCCAGCCGATTCGAAATCGGGGAATAACTTCATCTTGACCATCAAAATGTACACCATCCGGTACGTTTCGCTCCTTATTCGCACAAAACCAGAATAACGAACACACCAAACCACAAACCCGTATAACAAATGGGTAGGCACTGCCTTCTTCTGTCAGAAACTCTTGCTCAATGATAGAGAAGAGGTGAAAAAAGTGGGCAATAAAAATTATTCCATCTGACCACACTCAATGGCTGTAACCGTGATGGGAATGGGTAATCAAACCAAATAAGTATGAAAAGGGGTCACTTGGTGTATTGCGTTAGAGCAAACAGACTTAGATATTCAGAAAAGATCTTCCCCTTATGCATAAACGCCAACCATTTTGCATGAAATTGCTCAACTAATACTTAGTTTCGGTTTCAGAGGAAGGCTACGCGAATAAAAAAAATTCCGTCGCCTGACCAGGGGCACGCCTGACCTAGAATCCAAAGTTCTCCCCATCTATTTGTCAGGAGAGGAAGTTAACGGAGTTCGTGAAAAACTTTAGCCCCAAAGGCAGGAATAGATAACTAATAGGAATGTGTTTAAGTATAAGGTGCAGTATTCAATTATTTGTTCTTTTAGGCGACACTTGCACGCAACGAAACAAAATGTTCTGGTGTTTTTTTTTCTTGTTTAACTTGATGAAGTTGCTCCGATACTTCTTTTAAATGAATTTTGCAATGGACATGTTCCAATAAAAATTACAAGAAGCCTTATTTTGTTTGTTAGTCGCATCACATAAATCAATAATACAATATATTGGAGTATATAATATATAGGAGTATATATACTTTAACATCTAAAGTTTTCTTTAAGTGTTTAGTTCTTATCGAATCGGATTCTTCTACATTGTGGTCTAAGTTTTGTCGTATATTGATAAAAACCCAAGAAATCATTATACCGTCGAGAAGAGAATTATTACAATGTAAAACAGCCTCAAAATATTTATGATTTTGCTTCGTATTTCACTGCAAGAAAGCTTTTTATGATTGCTTCTGTATTATTTACACAAAAACTTGCTGGTGTAACAAGACACGAAAGTAAGAATTTTTTTTTCAAAATACATTGACTTTCCGCTTGCGTGGCGAGGATGTCTGAAGCAATGGTAGCGGCTTAGGTGTGATCGCGTCATCTGATCACGATTCAATACAACGAGGTTCGCCAACAAATAGCTCTGTGTAATTTTAAACAAGACTAAATTTAAGTAAACCCTCTTGATGCTTCAACAACTAAACTAAGTTTAAAAAACACTTCTTTTAAAGCAAACTCTGACAAGAAATTAAGATTTCTATCATGTTAGCTTCTGCCTCCACTTCATTCTGATAGATATAGTTTAAGCAAAAAAATTTGGAAAACCTTTTTGATTTAAGATACGTAGTATTTCTGTTAGAGAATAAGTAGCATTTCAGAAAAGACACTAGTATAACATTACAATTAATAATCTTACAGTTGTATAAGCTGAAAAAACAAAAAAATTAACAACTGGTAAATGAAAATGAAATTGTTACTTTGGATTAGAATTTGAAACGTTTCATTAAAAATAAGATACTCAGTTTACATCATTCTTCCTCCCTTTAAAATATTCACATGGGCCAGTGATATAACATGTAAATACTTCATTTGCCACATTTGTACAATTATTAAACATTTTCGCATGCATTTGGTCACAAACATTAATATTCACTCAGGAGTTTTCAGAATTTGGTGTCGAAAATTTACAAATTAAACTTGATCAAAACCAGTTTCTTTCCTTTTCTAGAAGAAACAAGAACTTCCAGTTTGCGACAACTCCTAACTTTTCCGATGGATATGCACACCAAATTAGATCTGGCATTAAAAGTACATGCTAAAAGTGATATGGCGGGTCTTCAACGATACATCCACTGAACAACTTCTCAGCCTTATTTACTGAATCCAGATTACCTTATAAACAGCTTAAGAAAGAGATATATTTCAGAGGCTTACATTTAATACGAAGAATGCGCAATTTTTTTTCCAACTGAGAAATGGAAAAAATAATCTGCTAAATAAATAAAAATAAAAATAGAACTTGAAAGCAAGAACCTTTTTTGAGCAGGTATTCGAAAAACAGAACAGGTCCCCCTTTGAAGTCGTAAAATTCTCCTTCTTAAGATATTGTATCTCAGGTGAAACCGCTATTTTGACTTCAATGCACGTAGAAGCAGAAGATTACTTGACATGTTTAGATCTTACACTATTCGAGAAGGTGAATAAAAGAATGAAAAAAAGGCAATGCTTCTATCTCAAAAAGGGTTACAAGTTTTCCAAGGGCACACACATCTGAATTCCCCCTTGTCTGTGCCTCGCTGTGGTGAACCTTAACAACAGCTCAAGAGATTTGGACTAAAATATATTGCTACGGTTAAGAAACAGAAAACAACAAAACAAAACTCACCTTACAACATAGTCGTTGTTAAAGAAAAAAGGAATGTCGCACTCTTGGGTAGCGTGCCTTGAACTGAGGCTTTCTTCAACAACTAAACAGAAGAAATAATTATTTTAGTATTCGCATATCTATCAAACAGTATCGAAACAGACAAAACATCATAAAATTATTTATAATGTATCGGATAAAATTATTTATAATGTGTAAAAAAGGAATGTCGCACTCTTGGGTAGTATGCCTTAAACTGAGGCTTTCGTCAACAACTAAACAGAAGAAATAGTTATTTCAGTATTCGTGGATCTATCAAACAGTATCTAAATAAACACGATATCAGAAAATTATTTATAATGTTTCGGATAAAATTATTTATAATATGTAAAAAAGGAATATCGCACTCTTGGGTAGCGTGCCTTAAACTGAGGCTTTCGTCAACAACTAAACAGAAGAAATAGTTATTTCAGTATTCGCGGATCTATCAAACAGTATCGAAATAAACACGATATCAGAAAATTATTTATAATGTATAATAAGCACATATAACGATACAGTGAAATGCATAACATTTAATTTCACGAGTTTCATGAAGGAAACGTATTTTACCTCAATTGGTGTTATATGTTTATGAAACAAGACACTTTAGACCACAATTTTTTGTAAACATTTTCTGAGATATTCAATGAGATTGATGTTTTTTTATGATGAAAAAATATTTTTATTCTGGCGTTATAATATATAAGTGGTGCACTCTAAAATGAAAATAAATAACAAACGTTTTTTTCAAAGGTAAATATTTCGTGATTGAATCTTCAAGAAAATAAAAGTCATACTTTTTTTTCATCAAAATACGCTTTTCGGTAGTCTATTGCAAAAATCTAATTTTGACTAAGTTGTGTCAAATGAAATTTAGTTCTCAATTGTTTCTATGTAAAGTTTAAAGGCAATATACAATTACTGTAAAAATTTGATTTTCTCGGAAACAAACAAGAAAATTTAGCTGAAATTAATTCTTGTGCAGAGAAAAATAATCTCAGTGTAAACGATTCCGTAATAAACTATTAATATAAATTTGTTGTAATTTAAAAAGAAAAATTGTACTGATAATTTAAGCTACTTTATGAATAATAGTTTCCAAATGCAAATGGATTAACTTAATGAAATAACTTTCAAACCATAACAAAACCTTCAGCTTTACAGTAAAGAAACTGAACATTCCAAAATACATGAAAATCTACTTAAAATTTGTTACTGACACACAAACTAAACTGAAAGCAAAATTATAGACATAACTATCAATAAAATTAGAATCTACATACTTTTCTTACAAATACGCCAACTAAAATGTTAGTAAAATTATAGACATAATTGTGCATATAATGAAAAGTCAATAATATTAAACATATCGATTAACGAATTTAATTGAAAATTATACATAGAAAATGTTCATAATGAAAATGAAAATTTTAGACAATCTATCACAAATATCAACAGAATAAGAAGCTAAAAATATTTCTAAAAACTATTTCAATGAATATTACTTGCATATTATTTGTCTTTCCCTTAAAAACCCAGACCAAATTTTTTTTCAAATCCTAATAAGGCATTAAAAAATATACATATCCAGTCTACTTACTTAAAAAACATACACATATGAAGGCACCAACTGTATAGTTGAGCATCCACTCGCAATATTAACTTGTAACAAATGCGATCAGAGAATATTAAGAGATAACCTTTCTGTTTCCATTGAAAGCATATCCCCAAGGCTAAATATAGCTAATCAAAATTACAAAAAACAAACCCAAACTAAATAACATCGAAGCTCATCGAAAGTGCCCTGTGTATTTTTAAAAACAAAAAGTAAATTAAAATTCCTTCTACCATTAAAGGCACATTGTTTACTTACTCAATTACCCACGAGGCAGACGTATTTTTCGGTCAGTTTGGAAGGTGATAAGCACCCACACACACATTGCTCTTCTCTGTCATCCCCCTTCGATCCCGTTGACCAAAAGAGGCCTGCTGCACGCCGAACAGTTGATAGGGTAATCTTGGTTCTGCCAACTGCTGATAAAAACCCTCCATCAACCACGGGCGGAAGGAACGAGATATTCTTCCACGGTGGAAGTCCAAATTTGCCAGAAAGCGAGGTGCCGTTAAAGGAAGTTTGTTGACCAAAGCTAGACAACGAATTATCTCTCTGTGTGTAAGTCACTTGGAAGGGGAGTTGATGTGTTTATAAAGAAAATAGAAAACGCATCTTCGTAGTTGAGATTATCTCAACTCAAAAAAATGCTCTTAATAATTCTCCCATAGTTTACTTTTTTTATTTATCTGTTTTCTTATATTGTATCATATTTTTAAAAAATTAGTGATTACTGGCAACTAGATACAAAGCAACATATTAATTAGCAGAGTTAGTTGAGAAAATCTTTTCTTATTTCAAATGAATTAGTTATTTGACAATAAGAAAGAAGAAAATAAGACTAAATATACATGCATAATTTTTTGCCTTGACCACCAGATTTTTTTATTAAAAAACAAAACACACTTTGTAGTCACTACCAAAACCGCGATTTATAAAATTCATTTTCACTTTTAATTATCTTCCAGCTTTGTAGTAAGTATTTGTATGTAACTAAATGCAAAGCAACAGATTAATCAATACTAAATTACAAAGCAATAGATTAATTAAATTTAATTGAAAAAATTTCTAACCTCAAATGAATGAGCTATATGACCATAATCAAGACGAAATTTTTTATTTCAGTCAATTACGTTTTCTGAAATAAGTAACGAAACCAGCTTTCAGTTATTCCGAATTAAGCAACGAAACCAGCTATCAGTTACTTACTTTGACTAAATTCAATCAAATATTTTTGTGATATCAGCTGAAAAGCGCTTTAATCGTCTGCTGCTTATACATCATTCAATCCAATTTTTGTATCGCTTAGCAATTTTTAGTTCAGTCAGTTACATTTTCTGAACTAAGTAATGAAACTAGCTTTCATTTACTTACTTTCACAGTATTCAATCGCATATTCAGTTTAATTTATAACTTTACTTTATTTTTGTAAATAGTTAGTTTATCAGTATTCAACTTCAAACTAAAGATATTTTCTCAAATCTCTTCGGAAATTATGCTTAGTCGATTCGATAAGTTGAAAAATGTTCAATTGAGACGAAAGAATTTAATTAATCGTTTTTCCTCTGTACATGATTTATATTGAAAACTTCTATTGACTATTTATACTATCTCTACTCTAGTTGACATTTATACTTTTAGCATATAATACAATAACAAAAAAGATGAAATCTAAAATATTCCAATTTTGGAATACCAAAGATCAAAATGCATACAGCAGTATGATTACAGTAATATTATTAAACTGAAATATCACTTCGAAATATTTTTGAAGAATTTCATAAAATCGAAATAAAGGTAAGCAAAAAATAGCAAAATATGTTTAGTATAACACCACTTTTATGTCGATTAGTTAAAGAAATAGAATCTTAAAAGTATAGAAGGAAAAATAATTTCACGAATGAAATCAATAAGTTTTTGTAATTTAAAAATTCTGGTAAGTTACATAACACTGCATCTCTCTGGATTGAAAACAGTTTATTAATTCCAACTAAGAATAACATATTCTATAATCATCCTTACAAGCTGAATTCTCATCTCGTTTAGAGACAAGCAGACGATACGTTTTAGACACTTCAATTTGTATCTAGCCAGACACAGGAAGAAAGAATTATAAAAATGAAGAATGATGTGTATTTATCGAAGAAGTTTGATTTCACTTTGATCAATTTGATCAAATTTTCATCAATTTGATTAAACAAATTTTAGCTTTTAGCATAATAGTTACAAAAAATAATAAAAGCCCTAACTTTCAAGAAAAAGTTGAAGAATTATTTAAATCGTTGACGATGAATTTTTGAACTTGAAAATATTAAGTTTAAAACAGCAATGTTGAAATAATGAGTATATGCTTTAGGATGATACTTACCTAATTCCGAAACAATTTAATTCGTGTCCTTTGGTTTTATTTCTTGAACTTAATCCAAAATAAAACCTTTCCTCTTTTTAAAATTAAAAATATACAAATTTCTAAAAAAAAGAACCCTTAAATTTCTTTCAAAACATCATTTATTTAATGTTATTTGAACGAGAAAAATAGTTTTGGAACAAAAAATAGTTTATTCGGTAAAAACTAAGAAAATAATCAACCAAAAGGTTAAAGGACTCAAGAAAAAACGGCGCCATAGGAAATAAATAAATAATATAGGATAACGAAAACAAAAAATAGTTGCATAAATTAACGATAATTTTAATACTGTTGTTTGTTTGTTAAAAAAACATGGAACTATTAAAACTTCGTAATTAGTTTATGAGTAATTTAATAAAAAGAACCATATTAAAATATAATAAATACTAACAAAAAACAACAATCATTTTAATATAGTTTATTTTTGAAAAAAATAAAAAAATACTATTAAATTGTATTAATCACCTTTTCCGTTAAGAATAATCCCCTTTTTTTATCGTTTATCTTCGCACTAATAGATTAATATTTACTATGTAACAAAAATGATATGTAAGAGAAATAAGTGCGTAAATTTTTCTACTATTCCAAATATTATTTTATTTAATATCATAATTCAATAAAGCTTAAAAGAGATAACTTGAGATAACGGTAGCAGTCGTGAGATAAGCAATATTGAAAAGTAAACAAGTTGTTAGATAAGAAGATACAAGTAAGAAATTCACGTCGTGTTGTATTTGTTTATCTAAGCAACTTCATAATTCAATTGAACCATTTTCATAATAAGGGCGTGACCGAATCCTCATTCAATAAATTCAACACTTATCGCGAGACCTATACATCAAACATCAACTGTATAAATTTCAGTGTCGAAGTGTATTTAATTTAATTTTTTCGCGCCAGAAACGCTAAATAATTTTTGTATTTTGCCGTTTCTGCTTTACATTTTGCTATAAGTACTACAGTATTCGAAGCTCACTTCGTGTGAGTATTACAATGAATTCAATAAAGCAACGACAAAATACTTTTTGTGAATTTCTGGTTAATTTATTCGAATGTGTAACAATTTGTATAGAAAATATCATTGAGTATATAAGATAGTATAATTAAGGGTCTTTTGTTATTGTAAGAAACATTAAAATAATTTTCTGTTGTTTTGAAGTATTAATCACATTACAGAATGTTTTAAAAAATGTAGACATTTTATTTAAATACCTTCAACGATGTACACAGATGTACATTTGTGCATTGCGTACGAGAGTCACGCAGCAGACTAATAATTTTAGTCGACAAATGGAAACAAAAACAGAGCACATGCAAGAAGAAAACACACGCAACCGTCACAAAATTAAAAGTAATTTTAAATTTCAGTAGTGTTGCCCGGTGCAAAATGGTAATTAAGAATTCTAAATTTCATGGATATTGACATATGCAAAAAATAAATTTGAACAATTTATCTAAACTTTGTTGCTAACGGATTACAAAATTGCCATTAAATAAACAAATGAAAATATCTTATGAACCAATGCTCTTCAAAGAATGAATACTTTAATTCGAAGAATAAATATTTATAATTAGAATATTCTACGTTAAGAAGAAATCTCATTTTTAAAAAAAATTTCTACGGAGTGATTTTAGAGAATTTTATGGGAATAAAATCTTCCTAATGCGATTTCCCTTAAGAAGCATAACGTTTTTCACGGAATTTCACACAGACTGGCAAAAAAAAAAAAAAAACCGCGAATCTTTTTTCTAAGAAATCTGAAATTTCCTGAAACAAACTAATTCTGACCCTTCTACGTTCGATATTGTTTTCTTGATTACAATCGAAGAATCTGGCAACGAACAAAATCGTCAGCCCCAGACGAATTATTCGGAATATCAAAGTTTCCCGGCAATCGTGCTCGCTCCAGTGGCTCAAAGCACGAATATCTGCTCAACAAGGAACGCCTTGCAACCAAGCAGAAGAAAGGTAAAAAAGAACAAAAAATTAAAGAACTTAATTTATAAAAAAAAAAAACCTCGGGTCATGAGGCACAACTATCAGCATAAGTCATAATCTATTTTACAACATTGTCACGTACTCACTTAACCGTTTACCATCTTCGCAGAAAAGAGCCAGCGCGAATTTATTGAATGGTCCTGTTTTTTGTAAGTGTTTTCTTATTGCTTGTTTTTTATTCAACTGGATTTGCGACTACGTTGGGACGTCAGGTTTCATTCATTCGTTGGGTTTCGGTTTAATTTTATAGGCCCATGTTTGAATATGGATGCTGGTTTGTATGATTGGGGAAAAAATCAAGATGTTTGTTTGAGGGATAGGTTAGAGTTTTTGGAAGATAATGAGATTTTTTCCCTGCATCTTTTTATCACTTAAGTCGTAAAATGTCCGTTTGTATTATAAATTGTCACCAAAATATAGATTTTTCTAAAGTACGAAAATTTAAACATTTAAAGAAATCTTCCGGAACATAACAAAAAAAATTCTCATTGGTTAAGGTTCAGATGAACTATTATCATTAAGTTTAGAACCGAATTAATTTTCGTCAGTTGTTGTCCAATCATAAAGACTAACAGCAGAATTATTTACATTTACTTTTAATGTGATCTCTTCTAACTAGTTGCAAATTAATACTATTTGGAAATATTTTTTGTTAACAATACAATGTCAACACGCAGAGTAAATTTATTTGATAGATAAATAGAAATAACAAGTGCTGGGACAATGAGATTAATTCAAGTGACAAACGTAATGTTGTACATCATCTAGTATTAACTGAATGCTGTCTTACGCAGTGCTATGAAGTCGCGTCCTTTTTCCTTCATAATGATAAACAACATATTAAAAAATTAAATTGGTGCAGTGCATTTAACATGCACTATTTCAGCATGAAGTCACTTCCTTGAGAACGTGAGAATTTCAAAGGTGTTATATGATGAAACAAATTTAATCTACGGAAAGTTACGAAGAATTTTCCTGATATGAAACAAAAGCTGCCAGTTATTAAAATTTTCAAGAGAGAACAATATTCATATCCATTTCTATTAACTTTTTTTAAACAAAAATACATTTCCACACAAGTATATCCTAAAATTATTAGCATACAACATTCAGAGATTTCTATGTTTTCTGAAACTAAGCTTTATACTTTTCTATTCCAAATTTTTTAATACTTTTTGTTTTCTCTCTATTGGGAAAAAAGTGCAATTTTTGAATGATTTGGAATAAAAACTGCTTTACACCATCTACAAATCAAATAGATCCGTGGTTTTCAAAATATATTGGCAGTTACGGTGCTCAAAAATATTTAAGACAAAAATTGTTCCGAGCAACTTGCATTTTTTAGATACATCATACTAAATTATTAAAACATATAATTGTTAGTATTCAATTCGTTTCGTTTCTTGTCAGAGAAGGAACAAATAAATTAAAAGTATGCATCGGATGTAAAAACTCATCAATCAACACAAAAACTTTCTAATGGAAAGTAATTCAATTCATCATCAATAATGCCAATGGAAAACAGATTACATTCTACACTTAAAACCGTTTTGAGATGAAATTATGATCTCCATATTTAAGAAGAATACAAATATTAATAATGTCATTATGAGGTCATTCCGATTTCCATCTCATTAGTACTACAATAAAAAATGGCGACAAATCCTTTAAATTTAAAATGCTATATCAACCGTCCAATTACTATAATCGGAAACTCGTTTTTACGATTCAAATTAGTTGACTTTCTTCTGTAGGGTTGGTAGCTTTCACTTCACCTAATTTAGTGCTATGTGACATTACAAAACAAAATGAAAATTTCTGTCTTAGAAAAAAATATTATTTAATTTTTTAGTATTTTGGGAGTGTAGTTAGTAATTTTTGTTTGCGACGTTTCACTTAAGTGAGGTCAAACAACTAATAAAAACCAATAAAGTTAAAACGCACAGAGTAATTCTAAGAAATACTCATATGAATTTTGACCACAAACCTACTTCTGACACATCATTTCCCGATTTCCAATAATAATTATCTAAACGAGATCATACCTCCAGCAATTTTTCTTGGAAATACTGAGAGCCCAAAGCAAGAGACAGTTTTCACGTCACCTCTATCACTTAATCTACAATTATCTTCTCTTGTCAGTTATTAGACGTAAAAAGTACATTCAGATCGGCAGCATAAGACTTTCTGATTTGAATAGGAAAATAGCATTACCAGAGAAGGAAAGAATATCATATCATATTAAAACCTCATCAAAAGGGTAAATGCAGAGTTTGCGCTGAATGAAAAACAGCTTCAGACAAAAGTCTCTTTGTGTATCTCTTAAATTATCTATCTGAATTGTCATATTTAAAATAATGAAGGCGGTATTTATTATGTTTTGTTTACATAGAGGTTAAGATTGACTTACTATTTTAAACATCTTGAGCTATGGTTACTGGAAAATAAATAAATATATAAATTGTACATACAGACAAATGAAACGTTGCTGTATACTTCCTGAGCCTCATTTCCACAGTTAGTGACATGCAATTAGATTGAAGAAACTGCATATCAACATGTGAGTAACTCTGTTTTAAACTGCACTTAATAATTTTTTATAAACAATGGGTATGATAAACGATGGTGCATACAACTTTAAAATGATTTTAAATAGCGGAAATAGAGTAATATAAAGGAAGAAAATAACTTGAACACTTCATTCATCTCCCAACTGGTGAAGTCTGTTTGGAAATAATACAGCTAATACCACTATTATTATTTTTAAGAAACCACTATATTTAGAATTTTGTCGCTTAACAAGCAACACCATCTATTTCAGTTTTCAAAATTTTGCAAAAGGTAGGGGAAAAACTGAATTTTTTTGCAAAAAATAGTGAATTTTTTATTTATTTTTTTCCGCATCTGGTATGAACGTGCAGTGTCAAGTTCGTAACAGATGCGGGAAAAAAATTGCTATTGCTTGCGAAAATTTAGTTTTTCATTCCTTTGGTGGTGTTGCTTGTAAAGCAATGATTTCTCGGATTGTTTTATTGGTGCAGAATTATCATTCAAGGCAGTTTTTCCCGATTATAAATCTCATAAAATAATGGAAAATTTGTGGACGGAAAATCATCCCTGTTATTTATAGATAAATTTCTCTTTCAAAGATGTTCCGATTAGTTCCAAAGGAAAACAAAATAAAATTATGAGTTGTGGGATAAATGATTTAACAATTAAATTCTTCAATAGTTGTTATACATATAAGTCATTATTATCTTTTTAACCCGGGAGTTCGCGCGGGTGTCATTTTATAACCCCAAGCACTAGGAAAACTCAGATTCCTAGAAAATTAGCCATCTGTTCATTCCTTTATTATTAGTAGCTAAGTTAGTCACCCCCTTTGCCTTTTCTAGTTACTGCTATTGCTTACGTTATCGTTATTCTCCTTGCCGAATTGAAGTATTTAACTGTTTCTCACAATGCCGACTCCATAACAAAAAGAAATGGAGCGTTTACGTAAACTTCTTGCTGAAGTTGAAACTGATGATCCAGACTTTGACAATGAAGACAATGGACCTGAGGATGTTTTAGAAGAAATTTTTCCATATCATGAAAGTTTCTGCGAACATGATACGGAATCGGAAGAGGATGGAGATTCTGGAAATGAAGATGTGAATAACTTGGAATTGTTTTCATTAAAAGAGGACACTGAGTGAAGAAAAATAAAATTTAGGCAAAATATTCGTTGTCATAATATTGTATCGCGCTTACTTGGAACAAAGGACCATCCAAAGATGTGACAAGCCCTATGAAGAGTTGGGAGTTATTCGTCAATAATAACATGATACATTTAATTGTAGAGTGAACAAATATATTTATCGAGAAATGCGCACCACATTTTTCACGTGAAAGAGATGCTCGAAAAATGAACCTCTAGAAATCCGAGCTTTATTAGTGGATAATAATGGATTAGATTTGATTTGTGTTAAGCACTGCATTCTTAATGTCTAAAAGTCAAAATCGTTATTTTTCCAACTAAAATATAATGATTTTAACCTCGGAGGGTTGAATTTTAGTTTGGGGTCATTCTATGACCCCAGCGCGTCTTAGCGTTCGCTAAGGAGGCGCGCGTTCTCTTGGGTTAAAAGCTATTCGAGCATGACTGAGTATATTCAACTCAAAAGTTATCAGTTTTCAAGGAATAACAACACATCAAGGAATTAAATAATAATTTAAAAAATTTTTAGAAATACATATTTATAAAAGTAAAATGAAGGATGTGAGAGAAAACTTTTTAGGGGCAGAGGGAAATAATTGGCAGGCTAGTATTAATTTATTATAGAACTCAATAAGGACTCAAAAATATTATTTTAAAAATTCTTTATTACTAAAGCGATAACTGCAACTGTGACTGAATTTCTAAAAGTTCCTCATAACCTGATTCGAACTGGGATTTACTGATACTATTATTATATTATTATTTTAAATTATTATACACTATTATGATATTTTAAATATTATAGAACTGTGGAGGGCCGGACAAAACCTCTAAGCGGGCCGCATCTGACTCGAGGGTCCAGTTTGCCCATCACCGAGTTAAATAAAAGAAAAGCATGCTAAAATCGAAAATTAAAACTTAGTGTGTTAAATGGAAAAATTCTGATATCTGACATTTCTATCTTTTCTAGAAATAATGATGCAGAAGCAAATTATCACTATTCCCTTTCTATTGATTTCGATTTTTGTATCATTTAGGTACGGCTTGTCGTTTGTTCGCACTTATATGAAATACAAATTTAAAATCATGGCACAAAAATAGAAAGATAATTAATTATTCCTTATTACAAAGGTTACATAGTGAGTCTACACTATCACATAGTCGAAAGAGCTTTCTATGTAAAGAAATATATTTGTCTGGGATGGAAATTCCAGAACTATCATAGTTCCGACTGTTTCGGATGTTGACCAAACCATTTTAATTTCAAAACACAAACTATGATCTACTAAACATATCAAGTTTTTTTTTTTTCCTACCAGAAGGATTCACTACACTGCACTTATAACAACATTTGAAATAAGCTTTCTGATAGGATTCCAAAAATCATAGTTCAGAAAACAATCAAGTACAGCAGTGAGCATCTAAATTAACAATAGGAAAGTTCAATGATATCGATACCAACTTTTCGAAAACACTCTATCAAAACAAACAATTGTAAGAAAAAGGTAAATCTACTGTAAAAGAAAGCAAAAACAAGATCCTAGATCATTTCCTAAGAACAGAGATGGAAGTCTTATGCATGGCATATATCATTTCAGCCACACGGAAGCTAAATTTAAAATACGGGCGAAAAAAAAAAAGCGAGAGAAGGGGATGGAGTTGAAAAAAAAAAAAGAACAACCTGCGAAACAACCCGCGAAAACTCCTGTTCCATCTCACGGGTCGGAGTCGGAAACTCCCACGCAAGCAAAAACTCATCCCCCATCTTCGTCTTCCTTAATAACAACCAGAAGCAATTAAGAAAAACAAAGGAAAACTTCCACGGCAGGCGTCCAAGGAAAGGAACATGGTCATCTGAAGCCAAAACAAAACAAGAGTCATCAGCACTCATCCATAAGCGAGAATTAAAAGAAAGAATAAACGAATGCAAAGGAAAAAAGTGCACAGTTAGCTGTCTTTGCAAGGATCTGAACCCTCTTTCTCACCAACTCACACTTCTTAGCAGCATTCTCACGTTAGGGTACAACAGAAATCATTAAAAGTTCATCAAGTCCCATGTGCCTGAAGCAGACACAGCAAACCTCTTCCTGCCTCCCCCCACTTCTCCCTGTTCGTTCAATCGCTAATAGTATACTGTTTATGGGATAAAGGACCAGGGACCTGGAATAGTGGAATGGAAGTTGTTTTTCTTCGGAAGGATGGTTTGGCCCCTCGCAGCCATAATCTCTCTCCGTGAACAAACTCGTTTAAATAAGTTCATATCTTTTGCTACATTTTACAGGCTATTAATTAACCAAACCGGTAATGAGGCATACATGTAATTTACCATTTTAGAAGCGTACGGCGAATTATTTTCAGTCATCTAATTACTAGTTAATAGAAACTGGTTTCGAAATTATTATGAAGCCTTCCGCAGTTTAGGTCAAGCTTTCATTTTGTTTAAGAAGGAGTAAGAAAGATACTAAATTATGAACCTAAAGAAATAATTTCCATTTTTTTTTCTTTTCAACTTAAAGTAGTATGTAATTATAATGCAAATGTATTTCACAGTAGAACTTAGAAGTTCAATACATGTTGCATAAATATGTTTAATAGGCCGCAGGCCAACGGTTTGTCAAGTATTTTCTGAATTTTGAAGATTTTGCAAGGAATTAAGGACGTATGAGTATAATAGTTAATGGCATTTGGAAAGAATTCAAGGCAAAATTTGAAATACCTTTTAAATAAAACATCATAAAAGATTTCTTACTGTATAAGGTGACATTCGATAAGTTTGTCCCAAAACCTCTAAACATGTGCCAGTGACTTTTAGAACGTGGGGCCCACCTCTTAACTTCTACAAGGGCAAATGATTTACATAATATAATACGATTTATTTTTTATTATACTATATTATTTTTATTTTATATTGGTAACAGTTCTTGAGACAGGAATAAATTGAATTTATTTTCAGTCTTTATCCAACTTATTTTAATTTTTTTTTACTCAGAGTAATTTTAATTTAAAGAAAAACTAAACGCCATACATGTGTCAGTACCCTTGAACAGATTACACGAGTTCGTGATACCAAAAAAGGGTACTCGAATAAACATAAAAAAGACGAAAAGAGTTTGAAAAATTAATTATTGGAACCAAAATTGGGAAAAAAAGATATATTCAATTAACACAAAAAGAGGAAATCTTTAAAAATAGGTACATATAAATAATAGGTAATATTTTCATAGTAATCAGTAAAAATTTTAAAATCAATCGGCAATGCGAGAGGTGAGGCGATATTAAATCTAAACCACTAGAAGAGGAACGCGATCATAACTCGTGGAAAGTTGTTTCCCGATTATTAAAATGTTGAATCACTTTCCTGTCGTTCCTGATTTGTCCAAATAGATGGCAAATTTGTATTTGTAACTTCCTGATATCAATAAAAAGTTCGGTTGCAGAATAAAATATGACATTTACATGAAAGAAAACGTCCTAGTCCAATAGAAAAGCGAGTACGATAGATAATCCCAGCCCAGAGTCATCCCAGCAATATCATTATATATGAATTATTACAACATTTAAAAAAAATGAATAGCAATTCAATAGCTGAAGAGCTCGCATGTAAACTATTCCGCTACGAACAGAGTGAAATTAGTATTTGTTTAAAACGAAGTAAAATAAATATATTTATAAAGAAACTAAGGTTAAAAAATGTTTGAATCTGAACAAGTAACGATGGTTTAAAGGTAAAACGATATTAAAACTTATAACGGAATCGGAAGGCATGTTTAAATAAAGAATAAAATCTTGCTTAACTTAAAAACATAAATTTAATAATTATAACGTGTGTGGGGGGGGGAGGACTTTATGCATTGAAAGGCCTCATTAAATTTCGGCAGCTGGCCAAAAGACCTCGCGAGCAGATTCTTAAAGGTTATAGTTATGCAATAATTATTATATTACAGACAAGTATATTATGTCATTGCAAATTGTAAATGACTGGTAAGGCCGCATAGAAAACTCAAGAAGGCCGCAGGGCCCCCCCCCCCACACACACACACTGAACTATATCACACAGAAAGAGTTTACAAGCATTCATTCCAATTGCAATAAATCCTAATAAAATTAACTATGAATAACCTAACACTATAAAAAATTTAACCCTTTCTAAGGCCGTGGCAAGCATACTTGACACAAAATTAATGAATTTTTAAATGCAATTTTTAAGGTTGGCGTAAGTTTTCGCCAAATTTTTAGATGAAACAAAAGCCTAGATGTTCCAGTTTCTTATCTCAAACCATAAAGAAGTGTCTTGATTTGGTAATTAATTGTTCATTTATAAAATTAATTAACAAAAATTAATGCCATTCAATAAACTAAATGAATTTCTTTTCTTAAATTAATCTCACTCCCAAAGTTATTTTATTATACCACTACTAGAAAAAACAGTCCTTTAAAAGGTTAGAGCAAAATTCCAGAATAATTAAGTACAGGAGACGGCCTAACATCGCTTTAATTGCTTTAATCTATAATTTTAGAACATATACTACACCAGAGAAAACTTCACAAAATTTATTTCTTCTATTTATCTCATTAATAATATACCTTTTGAGAACGTATTATTAATGAGCGTTTACTTCACAATGAAATATTAATTATTTGTATTTCAAAAATCCATCTATTATTATTATTTTGGAATAAATATTCAGCAGTGTGATGATCAATGTCTCGGATTATTTTGTTTAAAAGACTCATCCGATTTAAGGACACAATAAAATAAAACATGTTTTTTTCATTCCGATTCAGAGATTTTATAAAATTAAAAGTAAAGCGATACTTAAAGAATTGAAGAACGAAAATATTTCATATACGTATATTACTCTTATAAACGTAAAAAACAAAAACACAAATTAAGGAATTGAATTATTTAAATTTAGAAAATGATAGATCAAATCAAGCAGTCGATGAAATTACAAACGAAGCAAAAAGGCTAAATCACTGGTTTGAACGAAATGAAAAGCTTCTATTTAGGTTATATAACGAAGGGTTTTTTTCTTAATAAGTATTACTTGACATCTGAAATTTCTTAGCTCTGATTGCTTTGGACGGAAAGGCGTAGTTTATATCGGATCAAAATAGTTATTTACCACTTTTGTATACAAATTATGCAGCTTCGGTGGAAAGAAAGCCAGGCCTCCGATAAAGAAAATTTTAATAACTGTTTACAGATTGAAAAGTGGAAAACGTTAAACTACATTGCAGATGTGTTTTGATAAATTGAGGGTAATCTAAATAATGAAAATTTTATAAGTAACAGATGCTGTTTCTGAATATTTTCATATTGACTCATAAAAATAATTTTTTATTGGTAGCCAATAGTGAAGGATTCTTAAGAAGATTTAGTAGCCAAAGCTGTTCTAACTAACACAATTATACAAGACATATTCCTGTGTCTAATACTAATTAACACAATTATATAAGATATTAGCCATAATTTACTCTATTTATTAATCTGGTACCAACTGAATTTCATTTTGTGTCGGTTAAATTTTCACAATTTAATTCTTTAGCTTATTTTGGGTTTTTTTTTATTCAATAATATGAAGATATATTCCTGCAACCACGTAACAAAATAATTTATACTGAAAAAGAAAGAAAAAAAGTAGAAAAGAAAGTTAGAAATTTAAAATAAAAAAATGACGATGTTTTTTGATCATTCGCACAATGTAAAAGATGTGAATAGCAATTAAATCAAAAAATATAAAATATTGCTATTAATTTTATTTCCTTAAGTTTTTCTTCCAAATTAATTTTTGATGAATACAATTAAACAATTGCTTTTATATGAATTTTTAATGGAGTGTAACGTTACCCCAATTTTCTTCAAAACAGAAGTTAATATGTTTTTAAGCATTTAAGAAATAACTTCATAATCCTTTTTACCATATGAAAAATAATAAATCGGTTTTTTTTATCTTTCATTGCTCATAGATATGTTATAAATTTAAAAAATAATACTTGATCTTTCTCTCTCTCATCATATTTTCACAAATTTTCTTATATCAAAGCAATGAAAAAATAAGACTGAAACTTCATCAATTTGTTAATTAAGGATACTGAACAAATTTTTTTTATAAATAAAAAGATTTCATTCCATTAAAATTTTTATCTAAATCGTCAGTAATATAAAAAAATAAGAAATTGAGAACAAAATTTATTTTTGTTTGAGCAATAACGCAATTCAGTCACCAAAATCCATTTTAATACCATTGCATCTTTTTATGTATTAAAAATAAACTTACTTCCATAATTAGCATTCGCAATTTAAAAATTGTTTATTTACCTGATAAAGGCCATTTATATTAGCGCTAATTCGACAAGGAATTATGCATGGTAAAATGCAATAACATATTTATATATCATTATCTGCATGAGAATTAGAAATAAGAGAATTTAAACCGAAGCAAGACAACGTTATTTTTTTTCTCTAAATCCTTTTGTTAAAGCAAACAGTATTTTACGAAACCTATATGGTTCATTGCATGAAACAAAATACAAGAGGCCGTGTGTACCAGTGCGAAAAATCATTCATCTACTCAGCAATCCACTTTTTACTTTTTCTTTGAAATAACAAACAAAGAATACCCGAATATTCACCAACGACCCACCACACACCTTTTTACGCTGCCAGCTCCTTATTTTTTTCCTTATTATTTATAAACCACACTTCCACTTTAAACTGCTCTTTTTAGACACACACACAAAAACACCTGAACTCCCAACCTCCAGGTAGAACCATAGATGGAAGGCACACACAGGGGAAAAAAAAGTTGCGAATCTACTTTCAATTTATCTTGTTGCTTCACCTCCCTCCTAGAGCCTTGCTTTCACTCCTTACAGTAGAAGAAGCGTTTTCTTTCTCTGTGGTCAGAGTAGAGTTTATTATCCCATGTCGTAGCGCTAAGATCTGGGCAAGATAATGGACGTGGGACTCGCCGCCAGAAAGGGTCGACACTTTTGGGTCTTTGGCCTCAACTGCACTGGGGGCAAGACTTCCTGGCTAGGACGTTACCCGTGTTTTTCGTCCCAAAAACGCATTCCTCGTCATCAGGGATGGTGCAACCGATTCCTCGGATGGATAAAGATACTTTCTCATAAGTGCCAATTGGGAAAGAAGGGGTCTATGAAATGGCGCAATAACTTCCCAATTTACAGTGGCTGAAGAAGTGGTCTGAATTAGTAATGATCGTTGGAGACGTCACTGATACATGATTTGTAAACGGTAAACGAACTTTTGGGGTAATGACGAAATCGGTCTGTTCACAGGATGAAACTTGAGATATTTTTATTGATGTCGTTAAACACCAAGCCCAGCTTTAATACTCTAACATCAAGACGAAAACTAATCGTAGAGCAGGTGAATCGGAGATTTCGAAAGAAAATTTCTTTTATCAATTGAATTTTTCAGGTTTTCAAGACCAATAAAAGTAATTATGGCTCAGGAACATTCTATCTATGAACATTCTATATTTATCATATGAACATTCTATATAAGAGTATTTTTTATATGTGCATTTTTGTGCATAATCAAGTCGGGCAATGTAACGACAAAGAAGCATGTTTTTGGGCTTTAAGTTTCTTTGCGATAAATAAATCGTCACAAAAAAGCAGGTGAAAATGACCAATTAAAATAAAAAAATAAAGATTTATGTAAAATATTATATGTTAAAAAAATACAGAAACTACAAAATTCCCCCAAGCACAATATTTATAATATAATTACTTTGGAATTAAGAAAGCAACATTTGCTATAGCTGCCTTTTGTTCGTAATGGACATCGTATCAAGATCAAAAGCAAAATCCAGAACCGAAAAAATTCCAATTTTAACTCATTAGGAATAAATATGAAATAAACATGTGAAATATTTTACAAATCACTGATGATTTATTTCCAAGGCACTTTTATAAATGTGAATAAATATTGAATGTACGGGGATATAGCATGTATTTATCGCATGTATTATAAGAGTGATAGCTTTTTTTTCAAAAATGTTTGGAAAACTTAAAAATGCATAATTTATGAATTTTTACTCTAAAAACTATTCGTTGATCTCCTTTGAGACAGAAATTAAAATTAGTTTCAGAACTTGCACACCATATGCGTTGAATCAAATATAAATTGCTTATTTCAAACGAAAAAAACAACAACTTGGAACGCAATTTGCAGCAGGTGTAGATCTTTCCACAACTTCGGGTGTTGAAATATTCCAAAACATTTATATCTGTTTTTTTCTGGTAAACGATTTAGAATTTTTTTTATCAATGTGAATGGTGTCAAAGAGTAATAATTTATAGTTTTGAATAAATGCTGTTATAGAATTTCATTATAATACTAGTCGTCAAAAAGCAGTTTGTCTCTTCCAACGATTAAATTAATAAAAATCTACATTTTTGAATAAACACAATTTATTGTGCTAATAAGTGAAAAAGCAATGTATACAAAAAGTGCATAATGCATTCTTCTGGTATATCTCTTTCACAACGGAGTCAATAAATTTTGTAACTTATAATTATACAATTATAAAACGTTTTGGAAGAAAATATTATATGAAATTTTCAATGTATAAATTTAACTTAAATTAGAACTAGATTGAAATCTGACATATATATAAAATCTGCAGTCATTGTGTCAATGTTTTTCTACTATTTTCTAGCGGGGAAAAATATATCATAACAAAAAACAACTTAAAATTAAAAGCGTCATTTTTTAAAATAAAAAATGCAAAGATATTAAATGTAAATAAATTTAAGAACCGCTATAGAGTTCGATTTATGTTTTCTCACGAGAAAAATGCAATTAATCTGTAACAAATGCCAAAATATTTGACATGCTACAAAATGTAATGCTTAAATGCATAAACTATTGTAATTAGCTTTTAGAAATTATATATATAACATTCTAAATTTTTTAAAAGTTTACCATTTTTTATTCCACATTAAAAGAAATGAAAAACAATAATTATTATTTTTAATAAAAGCTGAAATCCATTAATTTCGAATTCAAAATTTCATTTCTTATTTCTTTTGTTTTGTTTTTCTTGTGGTTAGTTCGAGCGCATTAATCAGAATTTTAATTTCGAGATGTTTAAGGATAAAATGGCGGTGTGAATACAAGTTGTTTTGTTTCAAAACATTAAATAAGTAGTGGCGGTATCGCCATTCCTGTACATTTATATTTAACAAGCACATAATTTTGAAAAAAAACAACAACACAATGTCTTTAAAAATACTGCTATTTTGTTGTTATTATACATTTATATATTTATATATAATAAGCAATTGGTAAAAACTGCACGAATTAAATGAAAATAACATTAATATTATAAGCAAAAGAAAAGAGTGTGAAACAATTTTTTAAAGACAGCAACATAATAAAAATTCTGATTTGAAAACTCAGAAACAGCAACAGGACGGGGATGAATCAGTAGTGCAACGCACCATTTAAATATGAATAAAAATAACCAAGTTCAGTCTCTTTTTAAAGTCAGCAGTTTTTCTTTCCATAACCAACAATAATTTGGAGAAAATAATTAGTTTCTAAGGGTAAATTAAATGCCCATTTCAGATGAATGTTAATTTCAGTCTCTTTAAATTAATCTAAGATAATAGTATTTCTACAGCGATTAACTCTCAGATAAATAAACGCAACAATTAAAAAAAATATTAATATTTTCTGTAATAGCGCGCAGCTAAATTAATGTTGTGGTTTCCATCCCACTTGTTCCACCATATCAAGTCCATTAGTCCAAAACTCATGATAAAAGTGGAGAGTGGCATATTATGTTGGTAAAAACGACCCGGAGTAATCAGGTAGAACTTGAGGTAGAAGTCTGACTTAGCTCCGGTACATGGTGGAAGGTTGTCTTGCTCGGGTACTTTCAGGGCAAACTGGTCCATATTGTTGTCTATCTTGGAGGAAAATTAGGAAAAAAAATCCAGAAGCTAACCCGATTAAAGCGAACAATTTGTTGCTAAATCGCACATCGATCTACCTGTTTTTGAGTAATTCTGATTAAGTGCACAGCTAGAAGATATAGCCCATAACCTTCTTCTTTCCATTTATATTCCTCAGCTATCCCATTCCATGCCTTAACCTACTAGGCCACTGGTGGGCTAATGTAACAAGTATTTACAAAATTTTCATTCAACGATTATCGTATGAAAGAAAAATCTTAACGCTAAAGCAAATATGCAGCTTTCTTGTTTAGTTTTTCAGTACAGTGAAGAAAATCGAGTGTCTCCTTAGGCAAAACACTTTCTCCCATTGATGGATTAAAACTAAAATTTGACACAAATTTAAAACTTGAATGTAGAGACATGTCACATGCAAAATTTCTATCATCGAGCTCGTTGCGTATTTGAGTGATGGTGTTCAAACACATGCATGGGCAGACAAATAGGCAATTGGAGATAATTAAAAAATTTTCGGACATACAGGTTCTAAAACATCGATATGCAACAAATCTGGAGGTCTAATTCTTTGACGGTTATAATACTTTCTCTATGTGTATTAAATATATGAGAAAGCAGAAACAAATTTTTAATAACTAGCAGGAGTGTTCTGTTTAGTGAATTTGTCTTTTACGGAATGGGTGTGTTTAGCTTCGTAATAGATTGAAGAGAATCGAGTACTATACATTTTGGACCTCAACTCCTTCACCGATTGGACCGGAATTTGGATCTATATATATATATATATATTTATATATATTGGATATAGCATTTGGTGTGAAGACCACATACCAACTTTCATTTATCTAGCTTGATGCGTTTTTGAGTTACTGTGTTCACAAACAGAACGCCGCCTCATACTACTATTTCTGCAATCATTACGATTACTGGACAGATGGATGGGTGAATCAGATAGACAGTT
>BGPR01001010.1:142499-190140 GCA_013235015.1 Araneus ventricosus | reverse complement strand
TTAGTTATATTGCCGTCAGTTTTGAAGCAGCTCGAGGGCTATTTTGGGACGCGTCAAATGAAACGCAGTCAGATGGACGAGGACGACACCTGAGCTGGCACCCTCTCTCCACACTTACGTGCCACACCGGCGGGAGGACGTTTGGCACACTGCGTATGATTTAACGTGCAACAGACCTACATATACTGTGGATCTTCAGTGGAATCGGGTTTCAAACCTGGAACCTTCCGTCCCGGATGTCAATACCTAACCACTAGTCTGCCGAGGTCCTATCAAATAGGCAGACAGACATAATTCAAATTTTTCTTTCGGACTCGGGAAGATCCAAATCGTAGAGATTCATCAAAATCAAGGGATCGAATTTTTTGACGATTTCAATATTTCCTTCGTAGATGAAAAATAAAAATAAAATGTAACGAGGATAAAATGATTGTAATTGAAAGATGCACAGATTAAACAGAAGGAAATGTCGCGAAATAATATTTTAAAGACAGTATTACAGTATATATTCCCATTCTAAAACCCCCTAATTAAAACAACCAACTGTACTGGAATGAAGATTCGTAGTGCACAACAATGCGTCCAATCAAATGCGAATTAAAAATACTAACATTGAGTCTCTTTTTAAATCCGGCATTTTTTCCCCCAAACCAACAATCTGAATAATTCGTTGGTAGCTAATTTGTTTCTATTGTATTTCTTCATGGCGATGCGATGGGTAGTGAGCAATCAAGTTAATTTATCACCCAGCTTAACGATATGTTCTGGGGTTCTCATTATTTATATTTTTTTGCTTTTTCCATAATAATCCGCTGCGGCTCTTTCCATTGTTTATCTGGAATAGTTACACGTTTTGCACGTGAAATATTTGCTCAGTCAAAATGCACTCGTGCGTGAAAAAACGAGCGCAAGATACCGATATAAACAAGGAACAACGTTGGTCGGTGGTCGGTGACTTTGAGGAATAAGGGATTTTTACCTCAAGGGTAGAAGTTTGATATATATCTGGTAATGGTATTTTTACAAAGAAGTAGATTGTTATCCCTATGCGATATCTGAGGATTACTAATAACTAAATATTTCCTCGTGATAAAAATGATTTCGAATGAAACAGGGATTTCCTAAAGCATTTAACGGTACGTAAACTCGGGTGTTGAGTTTGGAATAATAAAACAAAGAAAGAGCTGTTCAGTATTTCGTTGTTAAATCTCTGTTTAACAAAAATAAGCATTGTTAGTGTAAATCGGACGGAATATCCATAGTAAATTATCGCTAGAACATTTTTAATTCGTTGGATTACTTATTTGTAGATTTTATAAGAACAATCTATTAAATAATTCATGTGCTAAATTTGTGATAAAATGCATATCTTCACTTTCGAGTAAAATAAAAGAAAACGCTTTTTATTCTTTCTAATCAAATATATGTAGGGAATCATGACCGAAACATTTTTAATTTGTTGCACTATTTCATTTAAATAGACTATTAAATAACTGATATAAAATCATTTTTTATTCATAAATGACGCATAAAAATTGCTTAGCTCTGAAAGAAAGATTACAATGACTTTGAAATATTAACTATCTATGCTAAAACAAAACTTGTGGCATATTTCTTGTTTAAAAATATATTCATTTTTACATTAATCAGTTTTAAATCACTCAAAGTCCTTTCTATAAACCATAACCATTTTATCACAACAAATAATGGGGGCATTCGCTCATATCCAGACATCACAATGCTTTAGTAACATGGAACGTTTACATTCTTTGATTTTAAAATCAGGCTCCATAAAAATATATTTCAAGTTATTTCGTCAAAAACATGACTTTAGTCCTAAATTAAAAGAAATTAAGTTAAAAAAAACAATAATACATTCATGTACATTTAGCCATAATTATAGAAACATAGAATGTGCAGAAGGATCTTTGTACACAATTTTAAGGTCACAATCTAACAGAAATATGCGATCCGCGAAAGAGATATCTCTACCCTTTAGGGCGCGCGAAGATCCACGTGTATTGCCTACAGATCGAGAGAGAAAAACATTAAATAGCACGAAACCCCAACAGTTGAAATATCATGTAAATATCTACAATATGTCTTATAAGTACATATATCGAATGCTTAACAGAAATAAATATCATAAATAACTAACCCTAATTCTCAAAGGATCTATCAACTAAATTTTAATTCCAACTAAATTTAAAAACTATTTTAAAATTTTAACAAAAATAAGCATTGCTATTGTTAATCGGACGGAATATCTTTAGTAAATTATCGCTAGAATATTTTTAATTCGTTGGATTACCTATTGGTACATTTTATAAGAATAATCTATTAAATAATTCATGTGCTAAATTTGTGATAAAACGCATATCTTCAGTTTCGAGTAAAATAAAAGTAAATGTTTTTTATTCTTTCTAATCAAATATATGTAGGGAATCATGATAACGAAACATTTTTAATTTGCTGCATTATTTACTTTCAATAAACTATTAAATAACTGATATAAAAGCATTTTTCATTCATAAATGACGCATAAAATTGCTTAGCTCTGAAAGAAATATTACAATGACTTTGAAATGGGGCACCAATGAATAATCACAAATTCTTACTAAATCATTCAACTAATGTTAATTTGAAACAAAGAAACTTTGTTCAAATAAAAAATGAAAGAAAAAGAAAAGAAAGAAAAAAATTAGAAAGAAAAAGAATTAATTTTTTTTTAAATTTGAAATTTAATGAGGATAGCTTGCATTTTGGTATATAACCACAATCTTATAAAAATACAATTCACCAAAGAATGAGAATATATTAATAATTTTGGTGACGTCACCGATTTTAAATTTTACCTGTCTGGCCTTTATGTTAAAACAAAACTTGCTGCATTTTTTCTTGTTTCAAAATATAAAAAAGTATTCATTTTTTGCAGTAAACAGTTATGAATCACTCAAAGTTCTTTCTATAAACCATAACCAGTTTATCACAACCAAATAATGGGGGCATTCGCTCATATTCAGATATCACAATGCTTTAGTAACATGGAACTTTTACATCTTTTGATTTTAAAATCAGGCTCCATAAAAATATATTTCAAGATATTTCGTCAAACAACATGACTTTACTCCAAAATTAAAAGCAAAAAAAAAAAAAAAACATTCTTAAGCATTTAGCTATATTTAGAGAAACATGGAATGTGCAGAAGGATCTTTGTACACAATTTTAAGGTCACAATCTAACAGAAATATGGGATCCGTGAAAGAGGTCTCTCTACCCTTTAGGGCGCACGAAAATCCACGTGTATTGCCTACAGATCAAGAGAAAAAAATTAAATAGCACGAAACCCCAACCGATTTCTTCTTCTAAAAGTTCTATTAGAACCGCCCGACCTGCTATTTTTAACTCGTCTAAGTCAAAAGAGGTTTCCGATTCAACTGTGGACTTTTAAATTCGATAGCACCAATTTCCCAGGTCAAGCCGGCCCCAGATACTACAGCGTGAGTTAAAGAGAGAAGGCCCTAAGGAAGACGCGTGAAACCTCCTTGACCTCAAAATCCCCGTTGCCCCTTCCCTCTTAGTTGGAGGCGATGTTTTTTCTCATCTAGCTTTTTTTTTTTTTTTAAGTTGCTGCACAAGCCTTTCTGCCCCAACCCTCTCGCCGACTGGAATCAAGGAGTTGCCAGTCTACCACAAGTAGAGGACTTCAATGGAGGTTCTTATACTCGGGGCCAGTGGAGTGTCGAGTAGTAGAATCCTTACATGGACAGACTATCTTTTTCTCGCTCAAACTTTTTTAGGAGGAGAATATCCAGGATGCATGAATCATCTTTTGACAACCCCCTTCTTTTTCGTGCGTTTGTGACCGATATAGACGCTGTTCTGTCGTGTGGGTGACCCCACCCCGTCCGTTCTTTCATCCCCCCCTGCGTCTCCCTTTTGATTGAAGGGTAGAGGTATGATGTAACATTATGTATTGAGCACTGTATTGAAGGAAAAATGGTGGGTGGGGTTCTGTTCGGGTTTCGCGTTTGCTGGCAGTGGCGTAGCGGACAAAGCGTTATCGCTAGGCTGAGTGATGAGAAACAAAATTGTCACATGTCTCTCAATTTTTTTTTTATTATTATTTGATAAAGAAAATCCTTGTGAATTTCAGGGTTGTGGCGGTACTTCAAAAAGAGAATAACCTTATTTTTGGTTTTTGTTAATAACCAAATGACCCGCAAGCGGAACGCGGAATGTAAATAATATTATTTTGAATAAGATAAATTTTCAGCGTTCTTTGAAGATAACAGAGTTTGAAGCTGAGTGATAAGGGAAAGACAATAAATAATAAAAAGAAGGGAAAGATAAAATATAAAGCAGATCCCTAACGATATTCAACACGTGTCAAAAAAGAAATAGTTTCATCTATTTATTTCTTTATTATTTTTTTGAAATTTTAAAATGACCTTAAGTATTAAAGAGCATAAAAAATGATGCACGATCGAAAAATGATGAGACGGTTCTTGTTGTCAGCAGTTGTTTGTTAGTTCATGAACAACAACTTAAGAAAAAAATAGACGCCAACATCTCATAAAGTATGCATAACATGCACTGAACGATTCGTTTATAAGGGAATCTTGTCTGCCGGTTTCCCTTGAAAATAAATAATTTGTTCCAGTTTTGAATGTGCTAAAAATTTTGTTTAAAATTTCAGTCAGATTTAATTTATTATAAATCATTATTTTTTACCTTTAAATACCTAATTAGATTTTCAGAAAATTTTGGTAATGAATAAATAATTAAAGAAACTTCAATTACTAATTAAAAAATACAAAACATGTTTCAAAGATTATGTATATACATATTCTATATATGGCCATCTATATTCTTTGACATCTATAAATTTGAAGAGGAGAACTTGGAAACCTTTTATTTCAAATGATAGAATTGCTTGCCTTCTAAGAATCGGTTCACATTAAGATGCCAAAAGTAAAAAAATGCCGAAAGTTAATAAATATTTTGATATTCCAAAATCAGAATACCACACATTGAATTTCAGATATTTTTGTCAAATTATTTTATACCAAAAATAGAATTATTGCCTTGTATCAAATTTTTGTTGTTTAAACTCAGAGAATCATTACTTTTACTAACACTCTTTCACTTTTCAGTTGTTTTTAATGTAAAAAAGCATTAAAAGACAAAAGAAAAAGTTCAGTATGTTAAGATAATTTATTTAATATTGTTTACAAATAAATAAATAACCTAAATTAAGTTACTTGATGAATGCACGCATATTTATAGAATTTTATATTTCTATATTATAGAATAAAATTGAATTATTAGTGGTTCTAGCCCATCGCAAGAGAAACCGCTTAAATTCCGCATCCCATGAAATGCTTTTTAAATAACGCATTTTAAACCCAAATTTAGTACTGCGCAATGTAAGTGGCGTAATTGAAGCGCGAATAGCTTGGTCAGTATAGTACTAGCATTTTAACCGTTTAAGGGGGGGTGTAGCTCAGTAGTAGAGTGTTCGCTTTGCATGTAAGTGGCGTAATAGTTTTTGACAAAAATTGAGCTCAAAAATTTTGTAAGCTGAAAATAAAGAAACAACGTACTGTTCAATAGGAAAATAAGCAAAAACACGAGTTTCACCGAATTTTTATTGTTCGCAGCAAAATAATGATAATCAAGGATTTTGAATATTACAGAAAAAAAGATTCTGAGTATTGCAATTTAAATAGCGAGGTATTTCATTGAATGATTTGCGAAATAACGAATAATTCAACTATCACAACCGCATGAATAATTAATATAAATTTGTTTATATATTTTGAAATTTAAATTAATCAATTAAAACTGCAGTATTATCACATTTAATTCAGTCAGTGGCGATTCCAATAATGCAAAACTATTTTGTAAGAAGTCTCAATATAAACAAATTTATAAAGTAAACGATATAATAAGCATTTTAGACTAATTTATACTCAGTAGAATGAAAAAATGTAATTTAAAATAACTTCAGATTATAATTACTGAGCAGCCAAGTTATACAAAAGGCTTCATTTAATTTCTAGAATATCTGAAATAAAAAAAGAATTTAACAGTTAAATGAAAGGCAATATTTTAATATGTTCGTAAATATATGAGCTAACATTTTATCTTATAAACACTGTGCGTTTTGTACATATAAACGATATAAATAATTTAATATAATAATAATAATCAAGGCTAATATATAAATCAAGGATTCGGTCACCGCTACACTATATTAATTCATGAATAAATAATAAAAATCTCTTAAAGATAAAAATGCTGACAATCTAAAATTCAGTGCAAAAGGATGCGCAAATGTTAAATGCACTGCGCGATGTTGAGTAGTTTTTCTGCATAATCAGAATGTGCATTGTATAATAATTTCACAATGCATCGCGTGATACTGTTCAAAGTTTCATTACTTCAGATTGAATCAATCATGGTTAGCTTATCTGATTTGAAAACGTTTGACACGGTCTTGAACAATAATTCGGTTGAATTATCATCTAAAGATCTACAATGTGTCATATAATTACATATATCGAATGCTTAATAGAAATAAATATAATGAATAACTAACCCTAATTCTCAAAGGACTTAACAACTAAATTTTAATTTCAACTAAATTTTAAAATTTTAATATGGAGAACATCATGACTACTACACAATTTATAAAACTTTCGCAAACTAACAATACGTAGCTTTCATTATCGTTATCATAATTCAATAACTTTTAAAAACTTTTCTCGAATACAGCATTCATTCATGTATTGATTTCGGGTATAAGTGACAAATTATGTAGAAAAACGTTTTTACACTGATGTGAACATTAATTATATTTTCTGATACTTTGTTATTAAGATAAATAACACCTGACAAAACAGTAAGAATCTTCAGTTTGGAATAGTGGTACCTGAATGTAGAAAGTCAAGAGATAAAATCAATCAATAATTTGCTACAAAATAACTTATATTACATTATATATCATATCAGTAAAAAAGTCATTATCGTTCAAAAAGCCATCGTTTAAGGTTACATGTTATTTTAACAATTATAATCCAAATGCACCATTGATGCTGTGTTTTATTTTTAAAATTAATCTGTTATGAACAAAATTTAATGAAATAAATTTATTTTCTGTAAGTCAAGGTTCGGATAAAGAATGTGAAAATGAATATATATGTGCATAATAATAAGTATTTATGTCACAAGAAACTAAACTAAAAATGTTAATCGATTTTATACTTTCTTGTAATCTTTCAGATACTTAAATAATTTTTTTTTGCATTTCTGTTATTTACTTTTCTGTTATTTTTACATTGAAATTGGTTATTTTTTACAAAACTTAGAAAGACGAAAAGGTAAGAATTGAAAGCATGAATAACAGTGAAAATTCTGAAATATTAACGAATACTTTTCTTGCAGATTTACATTGTCAGAAATGGATATAAGATACATTTCTTCTCAAAAGTAATTTTAAAATTACATAAATTTGTTATTTCATCTTATGTAATAATTTTCTCAAACTCTCCCACATTTTTTTCCCAAAAAACATACAAACATTATATTGGCATAAAAAACTGATATTTATCAAACAAACATTTATTGATTTTGATACGATAAAACTATAATTATAAATAAATATCTATGAAATCGATATCTATAAACAAATATCCATACGTACTGCGACTATTCTAGTGGCTTTTTTCAAGGGCTGTTTCACTGTATACACTAAATATAGATAGGTTTCACTTAAATGTAATTAATTAGCATAAGAAGTTTGCGAACTTGATTCATTTTTCTACATGTAAATGCCCTCTTTTCTAGTGATAATTCTTACAAATTTATGTTTTAAATTACAAAAAAATAACGATTGGAAAAGGTAGTGGCCTTAGTTTTTGCTTGAATCTTATTTTTCTGAATTTTTTTGACAATAATCACTTTTTAAGGCAATTATCCCAAGAAGAAAAAAATCGAAAAATTCATAGAACTAAACCCTTTACTGAAGCTACCGTACGTAGGGACCTAATTTTTGGCTCTTTGTTCCGGTTTAAAAAACTTTCTCAGATGAGGTCCAAACTTGAATCAAATATCTAGTTTTTAAATTATCAGAAAATAGTTTATATAAAAATATATGAACTGGATTTACTTTTAAAAAATATTAGTTTCTGAAATATTCTTCTTCACACATGGAACATGGTCATTATAATATGCTCACGTAGATGAATCAGTCTGAAGGAAGAAATAATAAAAGTAATAGCAAAATATATCACGCTTCTCTCCCCGGCTTTAAATATTTTTTCATAATTAGCATTTTATCGTCTCTATTTTTTATTTTAATACATTTTTGGACCAATTTTGATTCATTGTTTGTCCAATATTCTCTTCTCCTCGTAGCCGGAATCCCAAATCAAAGTTCGGAATATTCGGGCATTTTAGCTGCATTTAATAATGGCATCTAAGTATAGTCCTTTCTTTCCCACTTCAAAAAATATTTCTTCATTCTTAAGATAAACGCTCGCTAACATCAGACAGCTTGAAACACATTCATATTTGTTTGTAGACATTAAAAGAATCATATCATTCCATGCTTATTTTGAAAGAGAAACACCTGCCAAATATTGAATCATCATACAGAAGTGTGCATTTTTAAAACTCTTCTTTATGTTCAATAAAAAAAGAATAAGAGTGGTGTATAATTAAAAGTGGGTGTGTAACGTGTCGTGACACACAATTCAACCAGGCATCTTTTCTATTCATGAATTTTTATCGTATTCATCGGATGACACATAAAAATTTACGATGTAATATCTCTCCACTGACAACAGAGAGCTGATGTTTATTTATAAACGATTACAGCTTATAAAGTTTCTTGATAAGAATGGGTGAACTTTCTTTCACAGAAGACGCGTTTTTAAACCAATTGAAAGAGTAACCCAATTCTTTTTCTTTATTTTTTTAAATAAATAAGCTCGTTTCTTAAAAGCAGAAATTGAAATAATACCATTTTAAAACGGGATATTTCAATTTTTTATTTTCTTTAAACTTGTGTGATTTAACTACAGTAAGTCCTTAAGCATTAGTATTTATAAATAATTTGAAATGATTTAGACAGGAATGGATGTAAATGAAAAGCCTGCATTTCTTAAATGCGTTTTTCTATGCATTATTTGTTATTTTGTTTGGGTCATTTTCATGCTAATTTCTTCATATTTCAAAGCGTTTGCTGTTTTATTTTATAATCTTAATCCTTCCGACTATATAAATTTGAAATTATAGATAAAAGTGTCATATACATAAATAAAAGCTTGAAAACAACTTATGCTAACAAGGGAAATATATCTATTTCAGCTAAAATTCCTAGAACAATAAAATCTGAAGGATCATTTAAGTAAGAACTGCAAAATGAAAAAAAAAGATTTATCAAAGTTAACTACAAAAAGAAAAGGCAACAGATTTTCAAAATGTGAACAAGCTGCTAGAAAATTTTCAAAATTTTCGCGTAATGAAGAAGAGTATCAACAAGTAATAAAAACTAAATTGGCTGATTAGCAAGGTTTAAAACAATTCTAGAAGGTTTCTAAATAACAAAAAAGAAAAGAAAAAGTAAAACACTGTAGTAAAAAACCTGCTAATAACGTATGGTAATTTAATGTCATGAAATAATAGATTAATCAAAGAGCAGCAGTCTCCTACTTATATCTATCTAATTGCTAGGAATTTTTAAGTTCAACACAAAGGGGTGAAAAAAAAAATCACTTATTGCACTTATTAAAATCGAGGAATATTATCTATGCCTTCTAATTTTCTGAGTATTAGGAGGAAGTGTTTAATTTTATAATTGCTAAACCGTAATTACAACCTCCATACTCGAGCCATTAAGTTCAGAGGTTACAAGTCTACCTAATACTTATGCAAGGAACTTTTGTAACGCAGTCATGGAACAAAATCGCTTCGACAAAACAACCTCGTTTCAATTTCTGTTGTGGCTTACGAATTATGAGTGGCGTTAAAACTGGAAGAACTCTGACGGGCAAATGCATTTCTTATTTACTTTATAGAATAGGTTGTAAAGCAACTGAAATTTTACACTTTATCTTACGTGAGAAAAAAAATAAGCTATGGACGTTACATTTTACTTAAACAAGAAACATACGCTGTGACTGGTTTAGAGTCAGATTTAGAAACTCCGAATTCTTATAGAATGTGTATCTAATGTAGGATAATGTAATAACTTCATCACACTGCCTCTATCTCCAGTAAGTTTAAACTTTTATTTGCATACCATTTATTTTATTTGTTCATTTTTAAATTTAATACAGTTAATATTTCAACTAAAACTGCAGTAGAAATAACTTATGTTATAACTATTGATGACAGACAGGACTTATTACCTTCATTCTTAAGCAATTCAAAGAAAAAGTTAGAATTCTACCTATTATTTTAAAATTAGGGCCCTTGGAACAGAATCCACTGAGCACATGACATTTACTTCATTTGACTTAGACTTGGATTATAAGTCATTCGTGAACTTTGTAATGGAGAACTACTTTTACGGAATATATGCTGTTGCATAATTTATTTTATTTCTTATTGTTTAAGATAATAAAGATTCAAACAAAAATTAGCCTCTCAACTAGTTACAAAATTACTTTTTAAACTAGAAAATAGCTTTTGGTACAAGCACAAGCCAAACATATAGCCGTGAATTCTCATATTCTGCTATTCATGTGATCACTTAAGTTAAGTGCATTTTTTTTTTTTTTTTTTTGCGCTAACTGATGCGTTTATAAACAATGTGTATTTTTGGAATTTATGAATCTAGTGGGAAACAATTCCATTTAAAGACGATAACTATCAGTAAGTGATCAACACTTTAAAATGCGCATAAAAAAATCAGCATTTTTATTATCTAAAAAAAAGCCGGTTAACATCTTAACAGGCGAATGCATCTGCGGAAACAACGCGTTGTAATTACTGAAGACAGCGTGCAACCACTACCTCTACATTCGAGCCTTAAAAAGTTCATAGGTCACGATTCCACCTAATACTTATGCGTCGGACTCTTTTCCAAATTTACATACCTCAATTCTGGAACAGAACCCCTTGGACACAATGGCCTAGTTTCAGCAGTAGCCCTGGCTTATGAATTATACACCGACAGACACCAGCAGTGGAAGGCCAGAGATGCACTGTATTATTTACTCACGAACATCCACATAAAAATAGTCCTTGGCAAGGCGGAATAAACGAGTGACATTTATTTTCCTAGAAAGGACAAGGGATGGGAGGGTTCCATATCTATTCCTCCCAAGTCTTCCTGTTTGGCAGTTTCCATGTCTCCCTTTCCCCCCGTGCTTTTTGCCGGAACTTACTGGGAAATAGATGATTTGGAGCTTAAGCGAATTCACCACTTTTGAACATCCTTTTGGCCCGATTACGTTTTCTGCCCACTCATTTCCTGCTTTGTATCGCAGTGTGCCTGCTTTTTATATGGTGCCTTTTTTTTTTCGTCTTCTTCTTCATCTCTTTTGCCCCCCTCAACTGCTTCTGCTGTTGGTGGTTGGTTCCCCTTATAATTTTTTTTCCTGCTGTGGAAAGCGTGCCATGAATGCCAGTTTTTCTTCTTTCTCTTTTTTTTTTCCTGTCGCGGCTATCCGCCAGGAAATTGCAGTGGACACAAACGGAATATTTTGTAAATTCTGTAGATAAGGGGCTTAAGTCTGGTCATTTTCAACTAAAGAGACTTGTTAGTATCATGATTCCTAGATTAATGTATGATGTTCACAGCAGGTTAACGTTTATCTCTCAAAATGATGAGGGAGAATGAAAACCAGGGTTTGTTTCAATTATGGGACCCGCTTTCAAGTGAGGCCGCAATAAAAGAAAAAAAAATGTAAGGAGCCGAAACCTATGCTAATACTTGCTTTTTTAAAAAAATTATTAGAAACCGAAAATAATTCCGAAAGCCATTTTGATGTGAAATATCTCGTGGCCTCTGTATGGGCCTTTTAGGAAAATAGATGATACCTTTTGATTTTTTTTCCAACTCAACATCTTTGTCACCACCTTTGACCTCTTCAATTAATGCTGTAAACGGTAATAGCTACTTCCACCCCCACCCCCTTCTCTTTTTGCACCTGCAATTGCTTCTTACCAAAGCCTTCCAAGAATGTAAATTTTTATTGTTAATTCTCTGTCGCAGCTATAAATCAGGAAACACGAAGCCTGGATGTTGAACTGGAGTTATAAATGACCAGGGTGGTCTTTTTCAACTCCATTTTTAACTTCACATTTTAGAGTCTAATGGGACCAATGCATTATCTAGTTTGAAATCAATCATGAAGATACTTGTTAGGACCATGTTACCTAGATTGATGTATTATATTCAAAGCAAAATTACATTTATTTGTCACTGCTAGGAGAAAGTGTAAACAGGAAACTTGTTTGAACATCGAAATATTTTCTGGTTTCTCATTAGATTTTAAGAAATATTATTTTAAAAGGTAATTATGAAGACAGTTTTTTTTTAAAGATACGTTGTTTTAATTAAATATTTAAATGCATAACAATCAAAGGAGGAAAGAAACAATCTAGTATCTAAAAGATTATTCAAAAAAAAAATTTTAGCTTTTAACATAATATGATTTCATGACATAATGGAAAAGAATAATCACAATGCCAAACAGTGATTACCCATAATGCAGTATTTTTGTCATGCGTGTTTGAACACAAAAATAAATTTGATATCAGATGTTTTCCAATACACGTCTTGGATGCATATATTTGCAAAGCATAAAATTCTTCTTCATTTTCTTTGCATCAAATGAAGAACAAAATGAAAATGACAGCATTTATGGATGATTCATTACACGAAATTCACGCAGTTTTTAACAGACTATACTTAATTGATCGATGGCTATTTTTTTTCTTCCTCATCACAATATGTGAAGCGAGTGAACAACAAGTTTAAGGTAGAAGTATTAGAAAGTAGTTTCCGCAGTCAACAAGAATAAGCATGAAGAGATAAACATATCTGCTAAGGATATAACAACATCCGAATGCGCAGGATCCACTTTCCTGAGCAGGTTTCAGCGCATCACCAGTTTTCCAATTGTCTTTCAACTTTACTATGCACGATAAATATGGAATTCCTCTAATTAACTCAAAATTCCGAAACAAAGCTTGTCATTTTTTGTTTTGCTCGTTTATGATAAAATATGTCTCAAATGAATATTTCTTTAAGAAGGACAGTCTCTGTTCACGAAAACAAAAACACAGTAATGGTTAATAAGACGTAGAGATGTAACTAAAACAATAAGTTATTTAATTAATGAGCGATGTAATAAAAATGCCCATCACTTTAATAACTTTCATGAATTAAAAAATTGTTATATCTTAGAGAATTTCACTCTCACCTTTGAGGTCATATATTATGGAAATAAGCGGAATAATATCATTTAATAATGTCCCAAATGCTACTTTAAAGTTAATTTCATTGCAAATTTTTCAAATGGACAAAAAGGTTCTTCTAGGTACACTTAGCATCGCACAAGAATTGAAATAATTTGAAATTTTATTCGTTCCTGTGAGTGTAACAATATGATAAACCAAACGGTAAGATACTGATGCTTAATATATATATTTTTTCAAACGGCAGATAATTTGGGATAACCGGTAGTTATATAATATATTTAATAATTACTTATATATTTCAATAAAAAGGCTACGTCACTTTTTATTCGATAATTTTATCCCTTAAAATAATGCTTTATAGAAAATGAATTAATGCCTAATTACAGAAATTAATTAAGTTTTTATGTTCAAAATAAAAAAAAATCTTCATATTATATAGCAGTAGTAGCGTAGAAAAAATAAATTGCACCCGTCCCAAATTTGACCCCCCTTTAGTGAAGTAAGCGAACTAAACTTTTATCTTCACGAAATCCATAAACATCGAAGTCCAAATGCAACATTTCCATGAAAATTTTCAAAATATACAGAGCATTGCTTAATAATGAGAAAATAAATAATTTTATCATTTAATTTCATTATGTTCTACTCTGCAGAAGATATTTTATAACTAAGACTAATATTTTCCCAAAACTGAATCCCGAAAAGCTAAAATTTAGCTCATCATTCTGGTTTATGAAAGCATCAAGAGTTTCGATATTTAAATATTTTGGTCTGAACTTGAGCAGTTTGGGGTTAGAAATATCCTTTCTTATTTGTGCCCAGTAGAAACGTGCATCAAAAACAATCTCAACTCGCACCCTTTTCCTATTCTCTCGTCCCTTCAATCTTTCCTCCTCCACCAGAATGAAAGAAGGCCAATTAAGTCCGAAGGCAAACCTCCGCAAAACAATGCCTCGCCAAATTGGCCGATTCGAAAGAAACGTGAAAACGTCCCTAACAATCCCCGGGAACAATATCCATCCGATAGTGTCGCCGAAGGTCCGTAAAAAAGTGCAAGCACCTATACACTGCGGAGATAAAAACGAAGATAGACGAGACCGGGGTAGAAGAAGATTTCATTTCTCTCCCGCGGCGCGCCTCCCTTGCGCCATCCTTACCACCCATTGTCCCTTTTTCCTTGATTTGACAAAGCCAATCCCGCCCCGCACACACATATCTTCCCGGAAAGACCTTGCCAATGAAACAACACATGCTCTTGCGAGAAATGCGTCCTCCGTGTCTCAACCGAGTGTACAGGTATCAAGGACAATGAGGGACGGGGAATCCGACAGAACAGTCCGAATCTCATGTTTCGGGGTTGGCTGACCACCTGTTAAACCTAATCGATTTAATGAAGGCTCTCACCGGATCTCGACGTTTAATGAGTTGATGCTGTATTGACCATAAAACCTATTTAAATGGAAATATAAAAGGAATATTAAGAGCACAGTTGTAATTGGAAATGTGAAAGAAACCTAATTATTAGCATAGACCAAGTGGTCTTAAACTTTACCCAGTGGCGACCCCCTTTTAAGGTAAAGGAAATTTCCGTTATCATAAAGTTGGAATATATATAAGGAAAAAAAGCAATAAATAAGAACAACCAAAAAAGAAATTCAAATAAAAATATTCATTCAGCAAATTTTAATGAAAACGTTTTAGACGAGATAATTTTCTTAGCAATTTTTTTTTGTTTTTGTTTGTAAATATTAAAAATTTTTAAATAATGGTATAACTGAGAAATTTTTCGCAGTTCAGTCGAGTTTTTTTTCTATCCGATCCATTTAGGGTCGTGATTCAAATAAGCCCTGGTATAGACCCATTGTCACACTTTCGGAATAATAGACTCAATTTTCCATATCGGATTTAATCGCAACGACCTTTAAATAAATTTGGGAATTTTTAATAATTAACATAAAACATACTTTGCGTTATTCAAATTTACTTAATGTTTTCGAGCGCTTCACATGTTGAGAATCACTGCCTTATAAAAACTATAACCATAGAAGTAAGACCAGCACGGGCTTGAACAGATTGTTTGAATAGAGCACGACTGGAATCTTTCATATTATAGACCTACGCTAAAAGAAAATTTTAGCATATGTCTTCTAACAAAAGTAAGTTTACCAAAATGATTCCTAATCATAAAAGCAACTTTAGAAAAATTCACTTATTAAATCTTTGAACTAAAATTCATTTAGCGTAAGATTATTGGTTAAATAAAACTTTAATCATAAAATGTGTTTATATCACTGATCTTGCTAAAATCTAAATGAATTTGAAACGTTTCTGAAAAAAAAAAATCCCCCCTAAACTTGAGTAGAAGTTCGAAAGAAAAATGGACATAACTGACATTTCATATTTTGTACCTGATCTGGCTAAAACAGAACATAATCTATCTATATCTTGCATTACTAAATTCCTAAAAACAAGGGGCAGGTAGTCCTATTGTATGATATTCATCATATAAGATCACCTTATACAAGACTGAGACAGTTGGCTTCACTGCAGAAGCCGAGAAACGTGATTTTATCCCCATCTCTCCCCATCTTAAAATTAAGAACCGTCTTGTGTAGCCGTCATTTCTTTCTTCTCAAGTCTTTACAAATAGAATTTAATAACTTTTTTAATTTAGTTATAAATTGAAATTCATCTAAAAACGATATGATCTAACCATACATAACTATTTATAGTAATAGGGGTAGTACAAAATAAAACAATTACCCAGAAAACAAATTACACACACATAAAAAAAGATATTTCCCTTTTGAAAGCATACGTAACAGATAAATTAATAAATTGTAGTTCTGGATTAATTTGGTTGATGAAGTCAAAAGAAATCAAATGCATGATATTTCTTCCTAGCTGTTCAAAGTTGAATCACAGAAAACAGCTTCCGGTCATATGAACCACGTTTTTTTATTTAATTATTTGAAACTCTCTGATATTGCCAACGATACTATATACATTATTTAAATCAACGTTTTCTACTTCACATGAAATAATGCCTACTGAAAATAAATCAAAGATAATCATGGTTTAAACAAAACACTTAAATAAAATTTAATCAATTAAACTCTGCGATAGTACGGGACATAATTGCAAAAATACGTGACTCCATCGATATTACGTGATAGTCAAACCCACTTATAGGCTAGTGTTTAATAGCACATTGGCGAGGCACTTATGACTTCGAAAGGGTCACGTAGTGCTTCAATTTTAAGAAATTCATTCAAATTCATTTTTCGAAAATCAATTCGTACAGTGGCGTAGCAAGGGTAAGTGGCGCCCGGGTCATAGTATTATTTTTTCGCCCCCCGTGTCATCATGATGTAGCTTAGATTATGTAAACAGCACCCGGGGAATGGTATTTTTCGCCTCTCATCGTATTCGACTTGAAAAAGTGACAGAAACGTATTAAATTTCTATCATTATGGCCAGTGGTGTAGCGAGGATAAGTGGCGCCTGGAGAACAATATGGTTTATTTTACCCAGTCGTCATCAGTGGCTTAAAAAGCATAAATGACACCCGGAATAAGGTATAATTTTTCTCCTCATCATATTTTGCTTTAAAAAATGACACAAACGCAGTAATGTTTTGACTTCTTACTGGCGCCCGGGGCATCTACACCCCCATTGCCCCGGATCGCTAAGCCTCTGTTTCGTGGTCGCATAATACACGTGAAAGACGACACCACAATTTTATTTCAAAACTAACCGCCTAGGGCGACCATCTGGTTCCTCAATCTTGTATTAATACTAATAAGGCAATTAAGGCTGACATTTTCAACATTTCAATTTTTGTAAGCTGAAAGCAATCATTGCAATAAGGACAAAGAAATGAATTTAAAAACACAGACAGTGAACAGGTTAATTAGTACAACTGAATTTTAATTCTTTATACACAAAACGAAAATGTACAGGATGTTTTTGCATATAATGAACTTTGAGTTAATCTCTTATGTTTAAGTGGTAAAAAATGATAAGTAAAAAGATTCTTTAAAAAAAGTAATGGAAAAGATTTTAATAAGTAATGAAAAATTTGAAGTACACAATAATTAAATCTCTCAGCTAAAAATAAATAACATATTAAAACTAATTAAAACTCAAAATAACTAAATAGAGCTTTTTCTGTAAGAAAAAAAAAGAATTGATTACATTTTATGAAACGCAAAAAGAAATTAATGATAACCATTTAAATCTAGTCAATAAAAACAAACATTTATAAATAAAAAAATATTGAAATTGAAATGCATGAAAAAAAAAACAAATCTTGAATAATTTTTCTGTGCATAACAAAACAACAAACACACACACTAAGGAATTGAATATCTATACACTATAAAAACACAAATTATCAAATAATAGCAAACGATAAAAAAATGAACTAAAACAGACGTATGTTTGGTTAATAGTTATTCTCTCCGTGGAGCAAAGTAAAATATAAAAACACGCATCACCATTCAACAGTGTACAGTCAAGATTAATAATTAAGATTAAACCCAATGACTACAATGAATAAAATAAAACCAAATTTACAATTCTAAAGCTATCTAGTAAACTTAATTAATCGCCGTGGAGACAAATTTTGTAAAATTTGAGAAACATTTAGATGAGAAGAAAATTTTAAAACTCTAAAGAAATGTTTAAAAATTACTGAGAAAATAGTATAAAATAAGCAAAAGTTAAATGAGAGAATTGGAAGAATTTAAATCTAATGTTTCCTTTAAGGTATGCAAAAAAACTGATGAGGTACTTGTTGACACTAACGAAGGCAAAGCTTAAGCAAGATTCGAACCCCGGGATGAAGGGGTGGGAGAAACATGTCTAACCGCCTGCGTTATCCAGTCAGTGTGAAGAAGCGTTTGAAGCAGTTATCATGGAGTATAGGGAAAAAAAGAGGGCGGGGGAATTCAAAAAAGAGAGGAATTATTTATATAAAATTGATCTGGTGCGCTTACGATTTGCATGAAGTGATTTTTGATATTAGGGAAATTTTCAAAGAATTTTTTTGGCTAAACTCTTAGGCTAGGTAGCTTAAACTTATTTCTTAGATCAACGTTCAAAATGTAAAACGCTTCACCATTTTGCGTGTCGTCCTTGCGTAGGGGCCTTCTCCGTATTGTTCCAATTTTAGTATATGTACTGCCGAAGCGATTACATCAATAATGATTTTGTTTTGAAGATACTCGCGGCCATTACAGCTCCTACGCCCCGCCTCCCCTACGTCAATTTCTACTCTCGCAACCAGCGACCTTAAAGTTCCGATGACTTTAAAAATTTATAAGAAATAGATAACATTTTCTACAATAATAAAACTGGTATCATTGGAAAGATAATTTTTTGCTCTTTAAAATGACATAAAAAATTTTGCTGTCCATTTATTCATTCAGAAGTTATCGACAAAAAACGGAGAAATTTGGTTTTATTTTTAAATAATTTATATTTGAATTAAAATTTAAAAATAAACGGCTCCGAGGTGCATATCTTCAGCATCCAAAGTATATCTGTGCCAAATTTGTTAGCTCTACGTTCTACGGTCTGTTCTGTAAATAGCCAGCAGACACACTCACAGACAGACATTCTCCTTTATTATTAGTAGAGATAGAGATTAACTGCGCACAGATTAAGATAAAGTGAAGTTAGATATTACATGTTTCTCGCAGTTAGGATTTTTAAACGATTATGACAACCCGTGGATTTACGACACCGTGAACCACGAAACGCTAACTGATAATGTTAGAAAAGTTTTTGCTGCAAGTACTTAAGTTTAAAGAGCGTCTATTATAGTTATAAAAATTTGGAAATTCATATGTTCCTCAAACTTCACTTTCGTTTCAACAATGTTTTTTGAGGCTTTAATACCATTTTAATTAACTCCAAAGAATCGTTTCTGTTATAGAATCGCCATGCGCAGTATTTCACATCTCTTCTACACATCGAGTTTGCTTAATCCAAATTAAAGGATCTACAGAAACATATCCCACACGATTACGTGCAAGTTCATGCTTTTTATGTAACCATACACATAAACATGCTCGTATCAGCAAACAAAAAGCTCCTTCTCCTCCACCTCAGACAGTTAGGGATTTACAACGGTAGGGTAGAAGGTGGTGGTGGTGGGGAGACGGAAACAATATCACAAAGAATAGCTTAGAGAGATCTTGCGAAAGGAACAGGAAGGTTTAATAACTATTTCACAGGACCGTTTCATAATTATTTGCATTTTCAGTTTTAATAAAACTTCAGTTACTAATGAATTGTTTTAAGAATCACCATACTAAGTCTTTCACATCCTTCCAGAAGGGCAAATCACTTTTGCTTAGACAGATGGAGTTTATTTTAGTTCAGTTTTATTATCATCCCATTTTGAAGCAACACGAGGGCTATTTTGGAACGGATCTTGTAAATTTGAACCTCGATCAGATGACGAGGCCGGCACCTGAGCTAGCATCCCCTCTCCAAACTTCCGCACCACACCAACGGGCGGACGTTTGACCCCCCTACATATGATTTAAAGTGCAGCAGGCACAATACACGGCGGATCTTCAGTGGGATCGGCTTTCGAACCTGGAGTCCTCCGGCCCCGAAGTCGAAACTTTACTGCTAGGCAACAGCGGCGTCTTAGACAGATGGGAGAATCTATTCAAAATAAAGGACCTGCAGAAACACATCCCATTCTATAACTACAAATTCATGCATGTTATATATCAATACACATAAACATGACCATGTTAGTAAACTAAAATTCCTACTCCTCAGAAAGAAAAGGCTTTTTAGAGATAGGGTAAAAAAGAGGGGGAGAATATGGAAACAAATTTTAAGAATCGCTTAGGGTGGATTTAAAAAAGGACCAGGAAGATTTAATAACTATTTTCCAGAACCTTTTAATAATTATTTTTAATTTTTTTAAGTTTTAATAATACTCGTATTTCAGTTAGCTTCCAAAAACTCCATATTTAATTCTTCCAGAAGGACGCATCGATTTCGCCTAGACAGACAGAAGCATCTGTTCAAAATAAAGGATCTGGAGGAACACATCCCACTCTATTACTACAAATTCATGCATGTTATATATCCATACACATAAACATACGTGTGTTAGTAAACAAAAAAATTTCTCCTCCTCCTCCTCAGAAAGTAAAGGCTTTACAGCGAAAGGGTAGAAGAGAGGGGGCAGAATATGGAAACAGAATCAGAAAGAATCGCTTAGGGCGGTCTTACGAAAGGACCAGGAAGAAGGTTACCGAACAAAAAAGAAGCAAAACTAAATAAGAAAAAAGAGAAAGAAAATCGGCTTGAGAGAATAGGGTGTGCTTGCTGGCCCGCCGCCAAGTCAACCAAAGGCGCGCACTCTTCACTCGAAGACAGAGATGTCGAGAGTGAAAGAAAGCGGAAAAAAAGAAGGAAAAAATGTTGGCGAGAATACTGAGATGGGTGTCATCAAGCAGGTTGCAGCGAACCGGTATTGAAAAATTTCACCCGTCACTTTATTTCCTGGACTTTTTATGCATTCAATTTTAAGTTGGTGTTTCTGTAGTAATTTTAAGGTGTAATTCACGCCGTAGCTAGTTTCGAAATTCTGGCCAATCATAATTGCTTTTGAAGGAATTTTGAGAATTAGTTGAGAATGTGGGGTTTTCTCACCAGTGAAATTTTTGTTCTCTGGCTGTGACTTAATTTCTATCTCACGTTAGAGAACTTCGCAGCATATAATCTTTTGCCAAACCTTCTGTCTAACACAAAATGAGAACGACGGCAGAATCTTGGTTTTGGTTTCTGATTCTGTGGAAGTCCCACTGTACACATTGACTTGATCCACATGAAATCATTCTAGTTTAAGAGTTACCACTGGATAGGTAGTTTAATGCCATCCATGTCGTCACACCCTCACATGTCACAAAAGTACGAGGTACGCACCGAAATAACCTTCCTGTAGCTCCAAAAAGAAATGTTAATCTTAAGTAACGATACCATATTGATACCAAAAGATGAAATATTCTGGATTCACATTATTGTCTTTTAATTTTTTCATTTTTTAAAATTTAAATACTCTTTGCAAATTCTGCGCAAGAATTATTAGGCTGAAATATAAAAAGGATTTTCTGGAGCCAAGCACGCAAGGTCAATTTCATGGCCATCGTTTTCGTCTTAAAATCTTATAAGTTGAGGAATTTTTGTACTTACAATACCTTGAATTTGACGACTTAAAAATAGCTGTAAAATCGCATTATTGGTAATTTTAAAGAGGTTATAATTCATTTTATTAAAAAATTCTCAAACGTAAGTGTTTAGTTTTGAGGAAAAAGAAAGGCGAAACTGAAGAAATATTTTAGAAATCGGAAAAATTTATTTAAAAAATTATTAATATAGACCAACTGGACGTTTATTTGACAACAAAATTTAATTGTTGTCAATTTTATTCACAGCTACTAAAATTTTACAGTTACTACGAAGATTTAATTTACTAGAAATAAATACCTAAAACACATTAATTTTTCAAACACACATACACATCTTTTTCCTGAAGCTGACTCTATCGTTTGCAATTTAATAGTCATAATTACTAAAAATAAGCAGAAAACGAAAATTAAAAGAATATAACATAATAATAGAAAAGTAGAATAACAACGAATAATAACCAAAAATTTCAGTAGCGCAAATGACGAATCGAGTTTTAACTTTTCCTCATATCATTCATGATAACATATAATTACTCTTCTTTAATCTACTGTACAGAATAAACATCATTCACACGTAATAAGTACCACATTAACTTGTCCACAAAAGCAGAAACATTCTCGCGTGATCCCCAAAAATTTGCCCAAGCTGAAAAGACATATCACAACAACTTTTCTACCAATCCATTTTATTCCAAAAATCAAACGTGATCTCTTCTCCCTAACTCCGAACTTAACTTTCTCTTCTGGCACAAAAGGCAACTAAGAAAACTTAAGTTTTCTTGGCAGAAAAAGACAGAAAACGAATTTTGGAGGGGAAAGTTGCTTACCCCTACCCAAATCGGTTGCTAAGGATTAGGGTTAGGAGAAGACTGAGCCTAGCAACGGCCCAAATCGCTACGGAAACATAAATTCTAATCTCTTGAGCAAACGACGCAGCTTGCCTTCATCCTGTTTTATGTCTTCACCAGGAACGATAGAGCGTGTTTCTCAGTGGACTGTACGCTCCTCCTTATTAAAGAGGGCCTGTCTTTCTTTTTCTCCCTCATTAGGATCGGAAGACTTTTGCCCGAGTCTTGTGTGATCAGCTGGACTGCTACCTGACTATTGAGATTGAAGCTTCAGGTGAAACAGGTGCTGCTGTTGTGCCATGCCAAACCGCATATAAGGGTTCTCAGCCGGAGATATGCAGGTCGAGGAGGTGTAAGAGTTAAGTGGAAGTGGGGGGATGTGAAAATATTGAGCGTTTCTCGAGGTTCGTAGCACTGGAAAACTACAAGGGTTTAGTAGTTTCTTCACCTTTTTGATCATCGGTTGGTATTTTTTCCAAAAAAAATTTCACTTTCAGACAGGATTTCTAATTCTTCCACTTGCGACCACATCTATAAACGAAAAAAAAGCTGTCCGGTGTTCATGGAAGTAGGAAATCAAAATATGACAATGAATGTCCATGAATGATAAGCATGTGGAAATTTGGTTAAATACGCTATTATAAAATTAAATCAAATTGAATGTTGGCGCGCCAACTGAATTTGGTCTCTTGTCGGGACGGCAAAGTGTATTAAGCCAAAGATAATTAGTTTTCAATCAGTTTACTTTAGTTTAGTTATATTAACGTCCGTTTTGAAGCAACACTAGGCTATTTTGGGACAGTTTTTAGTCAGATTAATTGTAGAATTCATGGCGTAGATATGCCTGTTGAGAAAAGGTGTCACAGATTTATGCTAAAAACTTAGCTCCTAAGAAGTTCCTTCCAATAAAAATGGTTCAACTACGGTTCATTGTGAATTACTGCGTTATTAGTCACTGGCATTGGATTTTTGAGTTATTTATGGTAACCGGTATCAAGGAATTTCATACAATCTCTCGTTTTAAAATTTTGTCTCCCCAAAATTCCTGTAAGCGATTCCACTTTCGGTCGGGGCCAATAATTACTAACAAGATATACTTTTGAGATATCAGAAATCAAACTCGATATGAAATCATTTTAAGGCAAGAATAATATGATCGTTTCCAAAAATTTCTTATATTTCAGAAAAAATTATATAATAATTATTTTTAACATATTTCTTTTAAAACATAAATGAACATCAACAAAAAGGATTCTTTGCCTATTTTTTGCTTTTAAAAAGTTATAAAAGTTCGTAAAAAACAAGTTTACGTCTAACACAATATGAAAAAAAGATATTAGTAATGTCTATATCACTTGAACTACTTCATTACTGTCACTTGTAATTACAAAAACTCAGGTGAATATATGCGTATGACAGAAAAAAAAGTTTCCATCTGAAAAGGGAATTATTTGGTTACGTGACTTGAATTTAATGAAATAAAAGTTTCTTTCATTTCGTAAAGACAGGATCAATTATGATCATTTGTAATAAAATAAAGAAATTGCTAAAACTTTATTTGTGGTTTTTTTTTCTATTTCGATTTATTAACTTCAGTTATTATATTTGTCCTTCTATCCGTATGACACTAAAAAAATAAAAATATGAATGAAATTAAAGCAAAAATTGATTTAACAGAATGCACAGAAAATTCATACAATTCTGAAGTTTAAAAGTTAACCATAAATTAATATACCTACAAGCAATAAATAAGGAATTTTACACATCCACAACTAAAAAGTTTATTTAGAGAAACTTTTTTAAATGCAGAAATACTAAATATTAGTATACTTGATATAAGAGGTAAATTTTTTCCCCCTGTAAAAATATTTTTTTCTTGCAAATAACACATTTTATACGATATCCTTAGGAATTGGAGAAAAACAAAATAGTGTGTCAAATGAAGTAATATATAATAAATGAAATTTGTGCATCTAAAAACTGTGGTTTAGTTTAGATATATTAACGTCCCGTTTTGAGCAACACGAGGGCTATTTTGGGACGGACCTCGTAATTTTGAACCTCGGTCAGATGACGAGGGCGACACCTGAGCTGGCACGCCCCTCTCCAAACTTCCACGCCACACCAACGGAAGGACGTTTGACCACTACGTATGATTTAATGTGCAACAGGCCCCATACACGGCGGATCTTCAGTGGAATCGGGTTTCGAACCTGGAACCCTCCGGCCCCAAAGGCGCTGCCCCCACCGCTGCCACTTCTAAAAACTGTGGAGATCAATAAAAAGTTTAAAAAAATAAAAATAAAATATCTGAAAAAGATCTGTTTTAATTTATAATTAAAGTTGTTTCTACATATTCTGAAAAGAATATATTTTATGCTTGCTCTGAATAAATAGTTTTAAAACGGAAAAAAAGTAGCAAAATATTATGCTCTCAAAGAACTACAAATAATATTATGCAATTTATAAAAAAATTAGTCACATTTTAAGATACATCTAAAAGAATCTACTGTGGAACAATAATTTAGTTTCTTACTATAAAACCCGAAAAATATCACAAAATTTTTATTTATCTTTTGAACGCACTATCAAGCAAAATAAAATTTAGAACATACATTTAAAAATGTTTGGAAAATTTCTTTACCTGTTTTGAATTCGAGAAAACACATCAAAACGACTAACTTCCCAAGAAAAATCAGTCAGGCCAACTGCATATTAACAACTTTCTCTCTCCGAAAGAATAAGGCAGAGATATGATCGCATAGTTTGAATTCTCTACCAAAAATTGTTCTTTGTTCGATAAGAATTCTAAACTAAATATCTTAATTTGAGGTTAACTTATTTTGCTTGAATTATCATTAAAATGAACAAATTCGATTCGCTCATTTATTTTTTGTTTGAGAAAAATAAATTTAAATCTAGGAAAATGGTACTTCAAAAACAATACCCATGTTTTGTAATTTTCCAGAACCTGAAAGGCTTGATAAAAAAAATCAAATTTAATGATTACTTCCAGTGGCTTTGCATAAGTTCAGGGATTTTGCAATCAGAAAACGTGTGAACAAATGATTTCTAAAACTTTCTCAGAATTAAAGGAAATGAATCATGGAAAAGACTATTAAACAATAGAACGTGTAGAGAATAAATAGAAGCACATAATGAAGCCAACAAAAATATTTCGAAGAAGTTCCGGATAAGCGAAATACGAACGAATTAAGACGGTTTTAGTTTTTATTTACAAAATCCTCCACAATAACTTTAATTCTTGATGAAATAATTAAGTTATTGAACAATGGCCCAAGTGAGAAACAAAAGTTATTTTTCTATCACTGAACATGTTTCTGTAATATTTCTAGTCTGAAAATGAAATAACATTATTATGTAACAGGAAGTAAGAAGCGATATTCACATCATATGAACAATTACATTATTTTTTTAATGACTAGTGTTCCGATATAGGTTGCATAATATGTAACAGTAAGTGAATAAAAAATCTTGGAGGTAACAGGTTTTGATTACAGAGTGCTACTTTAATATTTATAACACTACCGGTTTTACTGACAGATCATTTTCCATCTCGGACATCTTTTATCAATATCATTTAAATTTACAATAAGGAAAAAGCACATTTAATAGAATTTATCTTGCACTAAGAACCATTTGCTTTTAAAAGTTAAATTGAAGCTTTTGGCAATTAAATCCATCCGAAATTATTTATTACATACTCATTATGGCTTATTTCTATTTATTATCCTCCCAGTTGTATTCAAAGTTAAGTTACATAGTATTGATTTCATAATAGAAACAAAATAACAGTCCATCAGTTTAGTCTATACAAACAATGGAAAAATAGAAGTTAACCATATTTCAAGAATCATATTACTAGCAGTCTTATTAAATACAAAATGAATTGATGTAAATCAGGCCCACATATTTCAGACTGTTTTGCAAATCACATATGATTTATGTTTACTTATCTGTGGTTTTGTGTTTTTGGAAAAATAAACAAAAACATTTTGTCATTTTTTTTCTTTTAAGACTTCAGTTATTCAGCTTTTTTACGATAATAGTTTATGTCTTTTCGTGATAGTTATAAATCCATACATTTTTCCCGATTGCGTACCTGTTGAAGAGATCATTCCTTTAATCTGATTATCATTGAACTTCGAAGATAAATCTTCGGCCATTTACATAATAATTTTGACACAAACTTGAGCAGGAACATTGATGAATTCACAAAAACTTATCCTATATTTAGTTAAATAGCTATTTTTTAAAAATCAAAACACATTGATTATCGTGCAAAAAATCATCAATTTTTACCAGTATTTATAAACATTTTTTCTGAATGTTCTTTTAATAATTTATTCTATTTTTTCTGTTGATTGTTTTTAAGCGCTATAATACGACACACATTTCTAGCAATATTTCGATTTTAACAGTTTAAAATGCCAGGTTGCCATAAACACATAAAACATGAGCAGCAAGAAATGGTACTTAGTAATGTACGCGTTCGGCTGTCAATCCCTTCCGGTTAACTAGACTCTGTATCTCTATACAAAAAGCTATGTAATAAAGAGAAATCAACGAAATTAATACCTCCAGCTTCGGTGTTATTTATAGTTTATAATTTTAAAACGCAATAAAATTTTGAAATTCCATCATTATTACATTAATTTTCGATACATTCGGAAAAGAATGATGTCAAACGCAGATACATGGAATTTAAGTCCGGTATAATTAATGTGACCATACGTCCCGTTTTTTGTTAATCCGTCCCGTTTTCCCCAAGCACAGCTTCGGGACGCCCAAATGTCCCGTTTTCAGAAAGAGCGATAACAATTTCAGACAAGAAGGCGCCAAAAATCAAAAAATCCGACGGTAATGTCTAGTAGCCCGGCGATGACGGAGCATACGCTTATATACGTCTCGCACATATGTAGGTTGGTCAGAAGCCTGCTTTCTCGCACTTAGTTCTAACTTCATAACACCGCATGAAGTGACAGAACGAAATACTTAAAAAAATATTTAAACCGAAAGTCATTGGGTTGAACTGTTCAAACACTTTCACGCCAATAATTTAAATTATACAAACTTTCGTATAATTATTGAATATATTCTATGCCAGCACGGCACTAATGCAGCGTAGAAAGAATTTTTTTCTTAGGAATAAGCTGGGGACGAGCTAGAAAACACAATTGCAAGTCGCAATTTATAAAGCAACGTTAATTACCAAAGTAAATTTTAAGAAATCCTGCCAATAATTTCATTATTATTTTAAATCAACACCAAATATTCTGCAGAAAAAATGTGTTCTTCAGAAAAATGCATGATCTCAATAATTCTTTATTTTCACGTGTTTATTCTTGTTCTTTTCATTAATAAATAAAAACTGACGAAATATGTGTTTTCTGGAATTAACATAATATTACCTAAAAATTTAAAAAATGTCCCTTTTTGAGGGAAGAAATAAGTAGTCACTTTAGGTATAATGTGCTGCATAAGAACATAACAGATTTCAGTTTATCATTTTATTAGATAAATTACTTATTCTAAAAGAAGGAAACATAAGGTCTGATTTTACTGGGTTCAATTTAAAAAAGACTATTCTGATTTAAGTAGTTTTTATGTTTCAGCGAAGTAAAAAAGTAACTACTACTCTTAACCCAGAGTTGGTCTTATTTTTAGTTAAACCAATTTTTGTTGCAACTCCTGCAAAGATGGGGGAAAAAAATTCACAAAAGCAAAAAAATGATAAATATATAGAGTTCTTACTTTCATAAACATAATTTGAAGTTGTATCGAAGTGTGTTCACGCTTCTATAATCAATGCCCATAACCAAAACTAAAAAGTATATAAATACAAAAAGTATTGATCCAAATTCGATTTGCAGAAGCATATAATTACTAGATATGTAACGGTTCGCTATTGATTTCTTTTAGGAAAAATGCAGCGACAGGGCAAAAAAAAGAAAAATGTCACTACCTGCATGATGTTGGTGACAATAAACAACGGTATGAAATCGATACTCGCTCCTTTGCGCTTTTATGAACAGCATTTTATTCCTCAAAAGATAGATTCCTGGCCTTCGCAGCTTAGTACAAAGGAAATAAAATCTTGAAAGATCTGTGATACAGTTAAAGAAATATTCGAAAATAAATTTAGGAATAAAATCTTCCATAATATCAAGGAATCTGAAAAGGTCGCAATATACGTAAAATGTTTTCTGGCATTTTATAAAATTTCTCTAAATGAAAACTATAACTTGAATTCAGATAGTTTCAAACCTGCTATTGGTTATTTCTTTTAAAAGATAATTCTTCACAGTGATTATCATTTTCTTATTTAATAGAATTCGTTTTCTAAATTTTAAAGCAATAAACTTTTTAAAAACTTGATTTTTCCTACAGATTTCTGGCATGTAACAGTTGAAATAAATCTAGAATATATTTGAATAAAATTTTCTTTATACTTTCTCATATACGAAATATATAAAGAGAAAATATTATAATTGTCAAAAAATTCGAACTCAAGATTTTGATGAATCTACAAGCCGCCCAAAGTCCGAAGAAATAATTTTTGTCTGTCTGTGAATTGTCCATTCAACTGGTTCAGTAACTGTAATGGTTGCAGGCACAGGGGTATGGGGCGGCGTTCTGTCTGTCTGTAAACACAGTAACTCAAAAGTGCAACAAGCTAAACAGGTGAAATTTGACATATGCTGTTTTATCACTAAATTTTTAGATATGCATCAAATTTTGTGCCAACACGGATGAAATTTGGCAAATGGTTTTATCACTAGACTTGCTTATATACATCAGATTTTGAACCAAGCTCACATAAGGGTTGACTGCCTGTTCACGTATATGTGAACATGTCAAGTATTGAGCCAAGAAGAATGAAATTTGGCAAATGGTTTTATCACTAGACTAGCTGATATGCATCAGATTTTGAACTAAGTTCACATAAGGGTTGAGTGTCTATTCGCGTATATGTGAACACGTCAAATATTGAGCCAACATGAATGAAATTTGGCAAATGGTTTTATCACTAGGCTTGCTGATATGCATCATATTTGGAACAAAGCTCACATAGGGGTTGGCTGTCTGCCTGTTCGAGTATACGTGAAAGTAATAACTCAAAAACGCAAAAAGTAAAAAAAAAAAATTAAAATTCGATGCATGGTCTTGACAGCATAACTGCCTTTCTGTGTCAAATTTTGGTCACAATTGGTCAACGGAAAAATTTAAAAAAAAAAACTCATGATCGATTTTCTTCAGGAATCTACGAAGCTTTACACAAAACAAGCCGTATTATACAAAATGTATAGGAGAGTATCGAAATGAGAAGACTTCTGTTGCTTTATGACTTTAAATCAGTCAAAATAAATAGTTTTTTTAAACTTTTGTTTACGAAATTGTGAAATTTTAATATTTCGAGACTTTTTAAATTGTTCTGAAAAATGTCTGACATGTCGAAGGAAAATCGCATTTCAATTCTTGTTCAATGAAAATTTAAGTAACATTTCGAAATTCTTCTTATCCTAATCTTCCGCATAAAACTTCGATTGTTTCCAAACATATATTCAGTTATGGACAGTTTATAATTTTTTAATTACTAAATGTATGCAGTACATTTCCATTGCTATGTTCTTTAATTTGTTGTAATGTTTTTTATTTCTGTTTTGTTGTTATTTTGTACTCTCCGCCGTCCGGGCGAGTGCCTTACACCCTCTGGGTAGGCTGTGCGGGCGTGGGCAAATAAATAAATACAATAGACACGGATATCTGTGCTATATACACAGTATAACTCCGAAAAATCGAAATTATTGCAATTGAAGTGCACGAATTTCAAAATTATTCGCATGTTCGAATTCCATAGCGGAGTCGGTGCTTAGTTACTTTAGTTTCGCTTAGTCATATAAATGCCCCGTTTTAAAACAACAAGAGGGCCATTTTGAGACGCACCTCGCAATTTGTAACTTTGATCAGATGACGAACACAACACCTGAGCAGATTCAGTGAATTCAGTTCAATAAACCCAGCGAAGAAGAATAATTAATAATTTTTAACACAGAATCATAGAATTCCTTCTTAGTACTATTTTTTTAAAAAAGTGAAATAAGTGAAAGATAAGTATAAAGGAAAATAGAAACTGATTTTGTACATAACATTTTCTAGTTCGGATTTCACTCGCTCTGGATTTTCGAAGTCTGAATTTGATACGTTGTACTTTACTTTTACGTGCAGAATTAATTTGTTTAGCGAATGAATTGGTTTTGTTGTTGCTTTGTATCTCCTTCCTTGATTTACATGAATAAATGAAAGGATTAAAAAAGAGAAAAAGTAATTTTCATTTTCAATGTTTTACTGAGCCCTAACAAATCGGTTCCTTAAAAAAAACCTGAAATAAGTGCACGTTAAGAAAAAAACTTAAAAAGAAAATGGAAAATGGTTTTGTACATAAGTATAACATTTTCTGGTTAGTCAATCCGGATTTCGGACGCTTTGAATTTTCGACGTCTCAGTTCCATACTCTGTACTTTAATTGTACGTCTATAATTGATTTGCTCAGCGAATGAATTGGTTATACTGTTGCTTTATATCTCATCCCTTCATTTACATAAATAAATAGAGGGAGAAAAAATAACATTTTTTGTTTTTCCTGTTTTACTGAGCCTTAACAACCGGCACCTTAAAAAAAATTCCTTTAAAAAAATTGAAATAAGTGAGCGATAAAAAAAAACATGAATAGGAAATAGAAATTGGTTGTGTACGTAAGTATAACATTTTCTGGTTAGTCAATCCAGTTTTCGAACGCTTTGGATTTTCGACGTCTCAATTTTATACGCTGTACTTTACTTTAACGTACAGAATTAATTTGCTAAGCGAATGAATTGGTTTTATTGTTTCTTTGTATCCATCCCATCATTTACATAAATAAATGGAGGGGGGAAAAGAGGAAAAAAGCAATTTTCATTTTTTTCCTGTTTTGCTGAGTCCTAACAACCGGCACTTTGCAAATCGGTTCCTTAACCATCTCCAAAGCGCACCAAATTGGGTTCGTCTGTTCTATCGAATTTCCAACCCAGAGATCCTTGTGCATTAATTCGCCACGTAGCTCGCAACCGGAGCGGTCGCCTTTTCTTTAAATGGCAATACAAGGAAGACGCCGCGACGAACGAAACAAACTCTTTCTTTATGTCGTCGTTAAGAAGTGCTGCAGCAGTGAGTGAAAGCGACGTCCCCGACTCGCCTCTTCAGCCCTAGCAGGGGGTTGTCGAGAGGCAGAGAGCGGGGTGGGAGCAGCAGCAGTCCGTCCACTTACATGTAAATGATAGGGACGTCTCCAACGATGCGGGGAGAATTCTAGGAGAGGCCTCTCAGTTGTTGGAGTCATCCACTCCTAGCTACTTGTTGGCTCGCGTGTGCACATCCTTTTTGGGGCCCCAGAGAAAGGGGTTTTTTCGCTGGGAAAAGGGTTAGGGCTGGTTTGGCCGGCCAACGCATGGCCTGGGGCTAAGATGCGAGGAAATAAATAAGGTCGTCGGCGAAAAATTCCACGGAGGACAAAGTATTTTTAGACCTTTAGGTTGCTCAATTGCTAGGGGGAAGAAAAAAACTCCGATGCTTCGTGTGTGTTTCGTAAGTTCGATCTATCCATCTATCTACCGAAGGCTGGATAGAGGATTTTTTTTTAACCTGTTGTTCTTTTGGGGATATCGCTCTGTAGGTGTTCTAAAGGGTTGGCCAAGAGGAGAATGAGACTGGCATGCCGATGGAAGTCATTTAGTGGAAGTTATGGGGCAGAATAACTGTAAACTACTAGTTTATAAATTTTAAGGACGAACACGACCCTACATATTTGGATAATATAACAATAATGTTTTGAAAGCTTAAATTGGAAGAAAACTTTAAAAGCCTGAGCTGGAAAACACTTTAAAAGCTTATATTAGAAATAACGCACTTAAAAAATAAAGCTATCGGTAAACTTCACGTTCATTCTTTATTAACTTCAAAGATATTTATTATCCGTTGAATATTATTTCAACTAGACAAATTAATGGATTATCGAATGGTATATATCTAACTAGGATGTTGCTAAAACTGTCCGAAAAAATAATATTTCATACCTCTTAAGGATAGCATCGTCATTTTTTTATAATGCAGAAAAACATGTACTAATTTGACTGAGCTACATGGACTATGTTAATTTAACTAAGAGGAAAATATTAAGTTTTTAAGTTTAATTTACAAATTTCAGGTATGTATTTCTTTCTTTCAATTTAAGAAGGTTCGGCCAATTTCGGTCTTACGAATCGAGAAGACAAATTATAAAAAAAATTGCTATCTCTTTTCAAAGAACATCAAACAACGTTTCGATTTTCGTGAAGTAATATTGCGCACTAACAAAGATTTTATTATATTAGCTACGAATGTTATTATTTGCAAATGGTTTCGTTATTTTGGATTGCTTTAAGAGCTGAAAGGCCTTTGAATTAAAAAAAGTATTTTAATAAAAATTTGTTTTTATGGACAAATCAGAAAATCTGTTGGATATTTTATTGGTTACGGATATTTTGAGCACAATCCTAAGTTGTATAAGAAAGGAGAAAAAAAATCTAATGATCATCTTAAAAAGCTTCTCTTCTTCTTTTTCATTTTTAAATGAGGGAAGCATTTTTTTAATAAGGCAGCACGAGATGATTTATAAAGTGGAAAAGAAAGTATCCTTCAAAAATATTCATTTAACAAAAAATAATTGAACAGTCATATGAATCTTCTTTAGAAAATTATCAGATACTATTCTCTAGAAATCTGAAGAAATGAACTGTGAAATAAAATCGAGCCCTTTCTTAATACAACGATGAGGAAATGTTCAAAGGAAGTGAAATACCAAAACATCACAGAAAGCTGTAATTACAGGAGCATTACAGCAAATTGCATACACTAATATGCAATATATCTTACACACCTCACTGTCCACCAATGAAATTCAGACATGGAAGGGAATCCAACGAAAAATATCCTTAAAATCTCACAAGAACCTGAAGCCAAAACAAGGTGGGAAAGATGACGAAATTGCAACTCATAATTTATAGTTACGGTCGTTTCTTACTGAGCGATTTTTTGCCTTCAAGGCCAACGGCAAATCATGCCCCTCACGCACGTAGGTTATACAGCTTTGAAAAGGTCAACAGATTTTAAACTCATAAGTGAACAGTAGAAAATTACTTCCTGGCTCTTTGCTGGTTTACAACGCAATTCAAGTTCACTGTGAGAGAAATTTAGGAGGGTTTAATATCCAGCTGCACTAACAGGATTCTATAGAAAAGCTTATGATCAATGCTTTGTTAATCACTCAATTAAGTTGTGCAAGCTCATGTCTTTGATTTCCTGCCGACAATCTTAGGTGCGCATTGTTTATTTCAAATTCACAAGTTTAATGTAGAAAATTTCCTTCCGGCTCTTTGCTGGTTTAAATCGCAATTCAAGTTGATAGTAAGAGAAATTCAAAAGTGTTTTATATTCTTCTTCACTTATGGGCTTCTGTAGAAAATATTATGATCAAAGAATTGTTAATCACGTAATCAAGTTGCACAAATTCGTGATTTTTATTTTTTACCGACTTTCTTAGGTGTGCATTTGTTCAGGATGTTGATTGAATTTGAAAAATATAAAAAGATTTAATAATTATAAATAGATGCTTTGGTACTGCGTTTTTCTGATTATTATTTGAGGAATACAGAATAATTTCATTCGATTATACTATAAGGATTCAGTTTTTAGCCCACAAACATGAATTTTGTCTTCGTGAATAAAAAATAAATATTTTCATGACTTTAACAAAGGAGTAATGCTTGCCATAGAGATACCTGTCAGTAACAATTTGTATAAAATCAAGGAATTTTCTAATTGAATTGATTGATGTTAAAAATTGACTTCTGACATCTAGCAGAGAACTACTATATTGATGTTATAAGGGCTCTTCTACGAAGAAGTCTTCTTATAACATTACACGGAAACTTTGATGCTGTACCAAAACGTGGCTGTGAATGGTAGAAGCCCCGTTTTTACTTCAAAGATGTATTCACCTTCATCAAATTAAAAACGAAAATAAAGATGTAATTTCCGACGAGAACACAGAAGTCCCCTTTTAACATCAATCGATTCAATTGCGCCTTGTCATAAAAGTATTATACCATACTATGCTTTATCCTAGTTTAGTTTATAGCATTAAAAAATCCTAGCTAATTAGTAAGAACTGCAGTGATTCGTGATTTTATTTAATTATAACAAATTTCGCTTTAATCATAGTTTACTTTCTATATCACAAGACACAATTATTATATTTCGCTTTCGTTAAACTGTCTAGAATATCGGCATTCATTCAATTCATTTCTTTATCAATGTACTGCTGCTAAGCTGAGCTGAATGCTATTTAATACTAAAATATATATGTGCTCTTTAAAAGATTAAAGATATAATTGAACAGTGAGAATTTTAATATATTTCTAAATTTAAAGAATTGATTAAATATATTCTGTTTACAACATTTTCAGCTAAGAACAATTAAATATCTGGAAAGTGATAATAAATAAAATAATGATTTTAACAACCATATATAGGTATATGATCATAATAAATAATTACTGGCAAGATTCTAATTATTCAAATGAAATACTTATTGCAAATTAAAATGTTTATAGTTCGAAAACATCGACTGTTGTTAGTTGCTGTTTCTTATGTAACTTAATATCCAACTCAAAAAGACACATGTGCTGATTGAATTTTTTATTTAACGAAATGGGTCAATTATAAATCCCCTTATTACAAAAAGTCTAATTTGTGTATCAATAAAATATATACTTAATGAAATTTCAGAAATAAATAAGGACAAATGCATAAGAACAACAGCTGTATCACACGACCTGTATAAGTCAAATTTGAAGCAAGAGTAGTTATTTTATGGCCATTAGATATTACAGCCACAGAAAACATTTCCATTTATCGAAAAATATAAATGCAGACTGATCTGGATTGTCTGAGTAAAAAATTCACCCAACAATCGAAAATAACATCAATTAGGGAAAGAATATTTCCAAACTGGAAAAATATTTTTATTCACTTTTCTTTTGCAGCAAAATAACTGATTCCTCTGCAGTGAGCACCATCATGATGGTAATTATACCTAAAATGCACACTAATTAGAAGGAAAGTGGTCTGATGACCTCATTTCAATGATAAGCGAGCTAAACGCCCTTTTACTAATTGAGCTTCAGGTAGTGACACCTTTTGGGCTCATGTTTTGTCTTTTTCCTGTCTAATTTCGATGCATCTGAAAGTGCTCCATGAGATATAACCTCAATAACCTCCCAGTCTAATAACATAGAAATGGAAAGTAGCATTCTTTGTAGGAAAAAAGAAGAATATTTTCTTGCCTTTTATATTCTGTGATTTGTATATTTAGAACAATGGTAGAAATTAATGATCCCATTGAGACAGTTTTGTGCATAGTAGAATTTATGTTCTTCTTTCAACAAGAATGGCAGATTTCATAAGAATTTTTCAGTTTCCGCTGACGAAATCCCAATGTAATCGTCACAAAATCCGATCTTGAGATTTGGATGAATCTCCATATTTTAGCCCGTTCCTCGTGTCTGTAAAATACAGTTTTAGGATTATGTGGATTATGTCTGACTGCCACTCTGTCTTGGATCACGAAGCTCAAAAACAGAGTGAGCTGGACGAATGAAATTCCGTAGGTGGTCTTTATGCTAAAATTGCTTATCTGTATCAAATTTCAGATGAAATCTGGGTAAGATAAGTTTGTCTATCCGGCCGCGAACCTGATAATTTAAAAGCACAACAAGCACGATGGGTGAATTTTAACATATGGTTGCCAAAATTGCAGTTCTATATTTAAGTTTTTGCAATCAATTTAGCACCATTTCCATCAATTTGCTGAATGTTTGTTGGTTTGTCTACTCGTGTGTATGTGAACTGGACCCCATCATTGTAGATGTGCATGAAATTTTGGATCCAGCTGGTCAATGTGAAGAGGTCAAAAAGGCATACTCGATTCTCTTCATTATGCGACGAAGCTAAATTCAAAACATGCTACATTTTAGAAGTGAACGGAAAAGTCGAGGGGAGACCAATAGATTATTAGATGATTATTATTAGTAGATTATAAGTGATCCCATAGATTTAGATATCAGATGATAGTAGAAATATTTATTTTTAAAAAAATATATATAAAGCCTGAAACCGTTGCGAAATATATTTTAATTAAGTAATACATACATAATTAAATTATAGAATGGTTTAGGTTTATCCCAGATTATAAAACAAAATTTGATAAAACACCCTTAAAGTATTAAATACTTAAATGGACTTCAAAATAATGATTATGTCAACGGTTTTAAAATTGATTTACAATTTCCTAAATTGGGTTTTTGTTAGAATGAATATTCTGTTAAGATTTTTTCATGCAAGTGTTTATAAGCATATATCATTTACAGTAGTTGAAAGTTCCGCATTAAATGTGTTAAGAATATAAAAGAACTCAAGCGCCAAGCTTGGACCGTATCAAATGTTCATGGCTCGAGCTACGCCAAGCTTGGACCGTATCAAATGTTCATGGCTCGAGCTGCACCAAGCTACTAAAGACGAGTCAGGAATCCGATTTTAAAAAATTCACACCATAAGCCCTTCAACACAACAAACTATAATAAAAATCAGAATTCTACATATGACATATGTCGTCGCTATTTTATTGCTTTTGTCAAGATGCAAAGAATTAGAAAATATAACAAAAATTAGAAGGATTTAAATAAGAAGCAATAAAATAGAGACAATTTTAATAGAAAACTAAATAGTTAAAGTTTATTTGGCGTAGTTAGAAAACGAAATCAAATTTTTCTAACATTAAGTATCACTTGTTCTTCAGAATTTGTTTTTCAAAGAATTTTCATTTTCTGAAGTACATTTAGTGTTATTGCAAACGGTACATTAATTTAAGTTTGAAGTTCGAACACATTTGTTAATTTTTCACTTTACCACAGAAACTCCTGCACCTGGAATCATAGCGGCTGATTCTTTAAGCAGTTGGATAGGTATGGAGTGTTTTTTTCTTTAAAAAGAACAAAAATTATATCTCTGGGGAAAAAAGAGAAAGAAGAAAAGAAATTAATTAAAAAATATATACAAGTATAAAAATTAACGCTTGAAAGCTTACTTACACACATTTGATAGCTAAAATACTCTGTAAACATAAATATTCAAAACAGATGGAAAGACATAGAAATAAATTTCAAGGTATCCATAAGCAATGTTTTTTAACTTCTTGTTTGCTAGAGAATAGTTCATAAAAACGTTTTAAAGAGGGGAGACATTCATGAAACGCAGGAAGCACTAAAACTTAAATTTCGAGGGTCCAAGGGTAAAGTACTGAAGTGCGCTTTCTGCCAGACTAGAATTATTTGTTGAAGGGGGAGAAGATGTTCCCAATACTGTTTTCGAAGAGAAGGAGAATTGCTAAGTCGGCGACAGGAAGAGATGACCATTATGATGCATGAATTTTATCATATTGTGAATTTTCTGTCTTAAGAGTGTATTAGAAGCAACCCTTTTCAACTATTCTTGCAACAGGTTTGTCACTTTATCACAAACCAGTTATTTCCATAACTATTTTACAATAAATGTGAAGATTGGATGTAATTCTTGAAATACATCCCATTTTGCTAACAATTCATCCATTAAAATTTTACTTAGTAAATATCTTATTACAAACGCTCCCAATAGAAAGAAGGAATACTAAATAATCTAAATACTAAATCTTATTCAAAAAAGTTGCTAAATCAACATCAAGAGGTGGACATTTGATGAATAAGTATTCTTTTAACAAGAAAAACAAAGCCAACACATTTTTATAAAGTAATCAATATATCAGTGTATCTTCCTGGTTTTACTGGAAAGAAATTGAAGACAAGCATTAAGAAAACAGCCTAAAACTAAACACTTGATCCTATTTTTATTTATTTCTTGCAAATTTATATTTACGCTGCTGTAAAATAAAGAAACGTGAGATTCTTGCCGTTTTCTTTTCTTTTTTGTATGAAAGTCATGTTGTACAAATTATCTCATTATTTGCATACACAAAAGAAGAATCAGTGTGGACGGACCAGTTTATCTATAATATAATCAAATACAGTAGCAGGAAATTTTGCAACTTGAAGAAGATGATTACACTTTCAACAAGTTCAAACGTGACCGTTCCCAGCACGTGATGGAAGGAATGTTTATAAATGCAATTTAAATTTTTGATCATTTTCGCATAAATGGCATTGCAGAAATATTTTATTCATATTGCTTAAGACATTACGTAAGACTATTTTAGAATAATAAGATCAATTTCATCGCATTTGGCACATATCAGGGACGTGCACAAGAAAAATGGAGCATAATAACACCAGAAAGGAAAAATATGTTTTAAAATCGATATAAAAGTAATTAAATTTTTAAAATTAGTTTTAATATTTATCATTGTGAAAATCAAACTTCAGGTATACAAACTTTCTCTTTTATTCCAATACTATTAAATAATGTAAAATGGATAAAGAAATTTTAAATGTCTTTTCCTGCATTGTGAAATGATATTAAATACGCATTAACGAGCGGTCTCCCGGTAACAGAATTTCTTATTCGTGATCAAAATCCGCAGGTTTCATGTTCTTGTCATGTTTGCGTTTCTGAATTTCTTTTACAGTTTTATTCATTTAAAAAAACTTATTATTACGTAAGAGAAAATTTTGGACCAAATCCAATCTTGGATCAATCAAACCTATTAGCTGCCATGCCCGTAAAAGTCAGTGATGCAATTTTAAACCTACGTTAATTTAACAAATTAAATTATCGTGCAAGGATTGTGGGGACAATCAGCGATCATCAATTATAGTTCAAATTATGTCCAAACAAAATAAAACATAAAATATTATTTTACAAAGTTCATCAAATCACAACAAACTGCAAGGGACGTAATATTCTCAGTAAAGAATGACACATTTTGCGGAAGAAAACACGAAAAAGGAAGAAATAACTTCTTAAAATTACATTCTACGAATCCTATCCGTGGTGTGGATGGATTCAGGGTGTAAACGGGGAAAGGGGGAGGGCGACAGCAGGAAATAACTGCTTGCTGTATCAGGTGGGTGGTGTGGAGGAAGACATCCTTGACAGCACAGTGAGGTCCTGCCCGTTATTTATCTTATCACTCCATTGCAGGGCACTACTGACAGATCTCCACACCACTACCATGTCTCACTTTCTCTATTAAGTCCTATCATTTCAAGACAAGAGGGTCAGACAATGTTAACTTTTAAAAGCAGGTTGTTATCTGCGAGGTATCGGTGCACAGGGTGGCTTCGCATGTAATTGGAGATGATACAGGAAATTTTGTGCCACAGTTCGTTGGAGGCTCGTTGTCAATGGAGAGTGAGGAATTAGACAGTTATGTCATAAACAAAACTAAGATCAATCTCTTGTTACTTTCTTGGAAACTCAACAGGGTAAGCTTGAGTGGAAATTAGTAAGAACGCAAAATTGCATTATTCAGATAACTAAGATCAGAAGGCATTTCTTTATGGTTGAGGAATTTGAAGTGATATATTGAACGCGAGGATGGAGCACTATCAATGGAGTCAATTCATACATGTCATAGTCACGTGAGAAACGTAATTGTGCATATCATCTGGCATCTTACTACGCGTTGCCTTGTTTTGTAATCACATCCTTTTTTTCTTACAAAATGCTCTAGGAATTTAAAAATTAAATTGACGCATTTTTATTACTTGGCGTACATTTCCTGAACATAAATTGACTTCGCATGTTTGGGTATATATTAATAAGAGATTCAATCACAGTCTGTTGTTACCTTTGTGGAAATTCAACAGGGTAAGCTGGAGCTGAAATTAGCACGAATGCAAAATTGCAATATTCAGATAAGTAAGATTGGAAGATATTTATCTATGTTTGTGGAATTTAAAGCAACATATTGAACGCGAATAATTCACTAACAATGGACTCAATTCACGTACATTATAGTCACATGAAAAACGTAATTGCGTATATCATCTTACATTTTACAATTTTTTAGTCACGTCCTCTTTTTCCCCTACAAAATGACGCATTTACATCATATTATTTGGCGTGCATTTCCTGAAAATAAATGACTTTACATGGTCGGATATATTTTAGTAAGAGATTCAATCGTAATTCCGTTTTATAGGCACCAATTTCGGCATAATACGTTTTATAAAGAATGTGCGAACTTTTTCACTTTTGTATTTTGAAAGCACTAAAAAAACGAATTTCCTATTTATAATGTAATTTTAACCATAACTGGTGAAGGCACGTCGAGCAAATATTTTGAAAGTCCAGATTCGAGATGTGCGGTTAATTGGAACAGCTATGACAAACTTAGAACCAAGAATTTTTCCAATAATTGGGAGCTAAAATATTTTGGAATACAGAAAGCACATTTGGAGACAATCAGACTTCATATAAAATGATGTTGCATAATATCTGTGATGCGGATACAAGAACTAGGTTCTTAGATTGGTTTCCCAACATAGATTGAATTTCCAGGAATATACTTTTAGAGAATTCTGATAATCATCTTTTTAATAACTTCTCTTTTAGTTTCTTCTTTATAAATTATTCGTATAATACGATCAAATATAAATGCTCTAGATATATCTGTAGATATTATCGTTAGTGAAAGAGCCATAATTGTAAATTTTAAGGTTTAAAGATAATTTCAGAAGGATTTTGATGAAAAATTATAATATATTATCAGATTTTTTAGTTAATGAATTAGTATCATAATAAATATTATTTGGGGATGCTTCTTCGTAAGTTATAAACGCTCTGATAAATGAAGATTTTATATTAGTTATTATACATATATGTAAATAAGTGTAATAATGAAAAAAAGACAAAAACAAAAAGAAGCTTGGAAAATACAGATAAAACGATAATTTTTTTTTTAAAAATCGGACGTCATCCAAATATTTTTTAAAGAGTTTTTTGCTATATTTTTAACATGTAACAAAATGAAAATCATTTTTTGTGAATCAACAATGTGAAAATACGATTAATATTCGACTACGGCCTCTGCATTTGAATGGTAATTACAGACTCTGGCATAAAATTACCATTTGCACTGAATTTAATTTCTTTCCTTATGGACGTAGTGATAGATCTATTAACAAGTTAGCAACCATTTGTAGTGTGATTATTAATTTGAAATGATGTAAATCATCACTCACAATGAAAAACAGTTACGAAACCGCATACATTTAATACGGGAAAAAAATCATCAAGAACATTTTATTTTTTAAAAGATTTAATCAATTAGAATACGTTATTTTATTTCGCAAATAAAAAATTAAGTGTTGCCATAGAGCAAATTATGTAAAAAAAAGTATGCATAATGGTGCATTCCTAAAAAAATCTTTCAATTTCTAAAATATTTTATACAGAAAAAATAATTCAAAATAAATATACCGAAGAAATACAACTCAACCGCCTTAAATCGTCATCATGTATTAAACATTTCTACATGAATGCCTACACAAAATAAAAACAATATCAATGAAACTCTGATAAATCGTTTCACCTTTTATAACGTCACTAAGTGGACTTCGAATGATGGTTTGTTGGTATAAGTTCGAAAAAACACAAAATAATAGACACAAAAAAAATATTAGGATAAAAATTGATTTCTGAATTAAACTTTTTTGAAAAATTTAATGTTAGAACAAAACACATAGTTATTTATAATATTCACATACTTATTTATATTCAGAATGTTCAATTTTTCGTTATTCCATGAAAGAATCTTTTTATTATATTCTTTTATTTAATTATAATTTTCATAATATCATGTAATCATCAAATATATCAATAAAATATTCTCTTAATATATTTCTGCTGAATCGCTGCATTGTGAAACAGCATTCGTGTTCGTTTATTTTACTTATTTTCAATCAAAACACTCCAGCTTTTGATATCGAACAAGACAATCTTGGTATCTTTGTTTTGTTTTCGGCTCTTTCTTTCGCGGAACTTAATGTTGCACTTTTCTCAAAATTAGCTTTACTATTGGATGTTGGAAATGAAGGATTATAACACGTTGTTGGCAGAAGAAAATTGCGGCCCTCTTTTTATGGATCGTTTCTTGGAAATTTATTTAAACTGGAAGCAACCTTTACGTATTGATTTTAGAAACCACGCGCGCGCGTGCATGGTTCAAATAATAAGGTATAAAAGCATTTCAATCGCTCCGAATCTGAATTTTCTCAAAACGCACTGCTTTCAAGAGGGATTTTATTTCATTAGAAGAAACAGAAATAAAACTGAATTACAGAAGAAAGGATTACAATTTTATTCAACAACATTTAAACTACTCAAATAAACACATTTAGTTTTTACATATGATATTGTTCACATTTAAAAAAAAACTTTTGTAACTTTTTGTTACAATTTCCGTATTTTACACGATTTCACTAACGTTTTACTCTAATTTCAGAGGAGATACGATCAGTGGCGTAGCGAGGATAAGTGGCGCCCGGGTCATAATATGATTTTTTCGCCCCCTCATCGTATTCGACTTTAAAAAGTGACATGAGCGCATTAAAGTTTTGTAAACATGACTATTGACGCAACGAGGATAGGTGACGCTAGGATCATGATATGATTTTTTTACTTCAGTCGTCATCATTGGCCTAGCAGGCATAAATGATGCCTGGGGCATGGTTTATTTTCAAGCGCTCTTATCATATTTTGCTATAAAAATAATATAAACGCAGCAATGTTTTGACTTCATGGTGCTCTCTAAATCTGCGGCCCGGGGTATCAATATCCCCCCCTGCCCCCGGTCGCTACTCCACTGGGTATGATATTGAAAAACGAAAAAATAACAATTTATTAATAATGATACTTAGATTCTAAAAATAGATTACTCTACTCTAAAGAAATTCTAAAAATAATTATGAAAATCAAAAAATAGAACATTTTTTTTTCAAAAAAGAAATTATATGTTATTTATAAAAGAGAGGGAGGAAATAACATTGTTTTGCTGTTACGTATATTTTATCCAGATAAAACTTGTTTCAAAGTAAAATGAAGCTTTTATAAATAAGGATAAGGAATAATATGCGCGTTTGCAAAACATATTTCATCTTTTAAAAAATAATGTTGATATTTATATTCAGAAAGTATTTAGTTTTGTTTAGAGAATAATCTAGTAAACAAAGAGAATTACGAAAAAAATCTACTGCGAAAACATTACGAACAATAACATGTTTTTTTTATATGACATATTTTTCAAATTCTCATTTTTTTTAATTTAAAAAAAATTGTTATAGACAAAAAAATTTAATACAAAAAGAAGTTTCAAGAAAAAAGGAAAGAAAAGAAGTTTTTCAAAAGTGAGTTTGCGGGATTTTTCAATTAATTTATGATTTTCGCAGTAACTGTAATAAAGTGATGTTTCATGCATTTGAAATTTTTGAAATCTCTAGTATTTTCGAAATGAAATTTTAAATCTGTTTTCAACTTTTAAAGTAATAAAGTATATTTCAAAAAGAAAACGAAAACAACTTTCATATCTTTCATCATAAACAATATAATAATAAAATATTTTTTGAGTATCAATACTAATTAATATTGCATATTAATGTTTAACATAAAACTCGTTTCTTCAGTTCTCTAAAATGTTTCGATAATAATCATTAGTGGTTGGTTTAAAATTTAAACAGAAGAGCAAATTTTCTTAATTTTTTCATATATATTTTGATAAGAAAACATAAATAATTTCAAAATGAAAGTCTAGTTAGGTATTAAAATATTCAAATTGATACAAAAAATAATGCTTAATATTTACTCGACTACTTGCAACTTCGATGCCTCACCTTTCCGGTGCACTTTTTCTCCACCAAAACACAAACAGAAGAAAAAAGTAATAATCACAGAAACAAATTATAAATATTACGAAAGTGCCATAAAACTCTTAGTGTATCAGCAAAAATATCACCTGTACACAGTCTTCTACGAAATAAAAACGCACCTACCTTGATGATCCTTCACAGGTGCGCTGAGGTTAACAGGTGTGTCAAAATATTTTCCCCTTTTCTATCACTCCAACGTCATGATGAGTATGGCACGCGAATGCACAGACTTCGTGTTCGAAACGGGAAAAAGTCACCACAACACACTTCCTGCCGTGCGATTTCAGCGCGATCTAAGAACTCTATGAAGAGAAGCGAAAACTTAACGGCTCTTCCTTCTCGGCCGATCTTCTCTCGTGCTCGGATCACGCGCTTGGCGGAGGTTTGGCGCTTGTTTGGCGAGTTTTGACTTTCACATTTTGTAGTTCAACTGGATGACCACTTAAAAGACAAATATGCGAATTATCCTTTCGATATGGAACAGAGAAAGTTGCACATAGTTTCCCATTGAAATACCGATTTAATTTTTCTTATTATTGAGATGAATTCATAATTTTTGCTGAACTTCATTCTAGACGTAGAGATAAAAATTCTGCCTTGTTTGATTATTTTTTAAAATCTTCAGGAAAGAAATTTTTAAAGTGTTAAAATTGTCTAATTTTTTTGTTTGTTTCATTCTGTTTTATTCATTTTATGGCTGCAGAAACCTCATTAGCCAATAGCACTTAATCAATCTCATTCTTTTATGTTCTTACTCCTTGTACATTTGTGTTTTTTTTTCTACTACGCGAAGAAACCACTGTAACCGTCTCTTCATCTAATTTTACTGAAGTTTTATACCTTATATATTTGTGTGATTTTTTGCTTACTATTATGCGAAGAAAGCACTGCAATCGTCAAAAAATTCAAGTATTGATGAATCTTCAAATTTTAGGCCTTCCTGAGTCCAAAAAAACTTTTGGAATCATTCCTACCTGGCTGCAAACACGATAAATTAAAAACAGAACGAGATCAAATTATGGACTAAATCCGTCGAAGGGGATTCTGCCTGTCTCACCGTCCGTAAGATTGCGAACATGTTAACTCAAAAACCTCAGAAGTTAGATGGATAAAATTTGGTATATGGTTTTATCACCAGAACTGTAGATGTGAATCAAATTTTGGGCCAAGCCCGTCAAGGTATTGAACGTCAGTCGGTTTGTCTATTCGTATGCAAATCGACACGCTAACTCAGAAACGCAGGAAACTGATAAATGGAATTTGGTGTGTAGTTTTATCACCAATCTTAAACTTATAGATTTATGCCAAATTTTGGAGTCAATTGTTCAAAAGGAAGACGTCCAAGTGCATACTTCATTGTCTTATACTGTTATGCAGAAAACATGCCATATTATGCTAGTATACAAGAAAGTGGTTCGGGAGAACACTCTGGCTGGTTTCTCTTAAGATAATGTTAATATTTAGGGTTTAAAAGTCTGATTACTTGAGGTAAATGAGAGAGTTAAAAAGAGGAGGTTTCTTTTTCGTATACCTTCACATGAAAAGATAAAGTCTTGGTGACTCCGTATCCTAACCAATTGATACTGACCCACTGTTAGAGAGCTAGAAAAGGCCCTTCCCCCTAAATATGCTAAGTAAAGACATTGAGTAAGTTGAGGACTATACCCCGTCCATGTAGAACCTGTGTTTTCAGTCAATCTAGATTATGCAACAAATGCTAAATTTTATCCATCTGGCTTTGATTGCATTTTTGATTTATCGTGCTCACCTTCACATAAACAGACGGGAAGATACGCAAATATAATTTCTGAAATATTTTTTTTCGAACTTAGGGAGATATAAAATTTGGAAATTCATTAGAAACTCAACGTCGAACTTTCTAAGGATTAAAATACTTTCTCGGTATAAATCGTTTATAAGAGAGAGTAAAATTTTGATTACTGCAATTCACTAGCATCAAAACAAGCACAAAAACAATCCATTTTTAATTTATCAAACTGAAGCTTTATAGTTAAAAAGTTTATTATTATTAGATGTTTGTCTGATTTACTATTTATTAAGCTCTCTTTATCTTCAGAAAAGGTTCTGATTGTTGTATTACTTGCCGATTTATTTATCTCTTAAAATGTTCATCAGTTTTAAGTACTTTATTGTCATTTATCTGTTTATTATTAATTATTATTATTATTCATCCTTTGATTATTAAACCTATTCTTAAAAATTTGGTTGCTGCTTTAAAATATTTTTAAAAAAACCTTAAACTAATCAGTTATGCTAAAATATGTTCTATGGAATGTAGAAAAACGTAATGTTCAAAACAATGGAATCATCATGCGAATGTTTATAATTTAGGACAAAAAATTTTTGAATACGTTTCTTTATCAAAAATATTGATTTGAGAAATAATATTTTTTGTGATAAATGAGCAGAAAATTTGAAAGTATTTAATTTTTTTCGTTTTTTTAAGTGAATTTCGAGAAAAAATAAAACACATATAAGGTATTATCTATTATTTTATAAAGTTTTGAAACGAAGAAGATTCATTTATTATCATAACTAGATGATATAATCTTATTTATTCACCAATACTTTCGTTTGGAGTAATAGAATAGGGAATTTTAAACATCCAATATTAGCAACTCTCAATATACCGTTCCTTCAATACAATGATACAGCTCGAACACAATCTACTTACTTCTCTGCTTTAAAGATACGAAGATGAATGATTTCCCGATACAAAACCACTGATGTATAGTATCCAATTTTTTTAAAAATAATATTACATTGCTACACTAGTTCAGAAAGTAGGAATCTAAAATTTAAATGAGTTTTGAAAGTGATTGAAGCTCCTTCAGAGTCCAAATAAGGTTGGATAAAAAACATTGCGAGAGACAAAATTTTGGCAGTCTATACTTCTGTCATTTTTCATATTATTGTAAAATAAAACAAATTAAAAAACTGTGAACAAGCAAGCTTGAAAAAAAATTCATTAGAACTCATGAATTCATAAAAAGAAAAGTAGATATAATTAAGTTACTAGTTACTTTTAAAGCCTCTGAATTAGATAACTATTTAAAATGCTTTGAATAAAATAGAGTGGTTATATTATATAACACAA
>BGPR01001010.1:32330-142489 GCA_013235015.1 Araneus ventricosus | reverse complement strand
GCAGAAAATATAAAGAACAATCTTGGTTTAAATATATAATTGGGATATGTTCAGCATATTTTATTAAGAGTTATGTAGTAAGAAGACTATATGTACAGAAATCATGGCTATGAAAGGAACACCAGCATGTGCAACGAAAATTAAACTAAGGCTTTTTTTAAAAATACCAATGGTTTTTCAGAAAGTTGTCAAAAACTTGAAAAAAAAATTGATATATCAAAAAGGTATAAACATGTGTTTCTACGACGCTTTAAACAGGGCCGTTCCGAAAGGTGGTGAGAATAGCACCCGCGAAGGGCGAAAAAATTACCGTGAGAAGCAAGGTTCTACAGTTAGATGGAACGATCTGCTGTGTAAATAAAAAAGAATTCAAAAATAAGTCTTCTGTGGCTGATTAAAAATAACAGACAAATTGAAAATCTTTGATAAAATATGCACAATTTGTTACTTATTTATTGCAGTGATGCATTAATTTATTGTGAACAGTATTTTTCAACGTTATCATTCATTAAAGTTTTATTTTTTAATAAAACATCATTTTTATTAAACCCACCTAAGAAAACTATAAAATTTTCTAAATCTGTGCAGAAAAAGAAATTGTTGGAAGGTGGTTTTTGGGGGTGGGAATAAAGAGGATGAAAAATTAACAAAAACGTAGCACGTTATGGAGGGGGCACAGCTTTCGTCTATTCTGCCAAACCTGCAGGCTCCCAAAGCAGCGTAGCTGCAGGCTACGGTCCTGACTTTGAAACTATCAAATAATAAGGTTATGACGTACAGGTTTAAACATACAAAATAAATTCAGAAATTACTGTTGATTTGAAAGAATTCCTACAAAATTTAAGGATAGATCAGGCATACCGAAAAATCAGACTTAAGTATGCAAACATAGGCTGAAACGTCATGTGTGCGTGCTCAGCAGCATTGTTTGGCCTAAAATGGGACAGTTCCAGCCATCATTACTCCAGTCAATGACGTAACAAAGGAGAAAAAAGTTCTATAACACTGCTACTCATCCACTTAGATTAGCAGCACTGTACACTAAATGCATGTCTGCCAACTCATCTGTATTGTACAACTCCATATTGCTTTCACTAGACTTTGACTGGAACAAGATGGTTCAAATTTCTCAATTAAATCAGATCAAACAATACCCTATAGTATGCACAGTATAGTGACGTGTCTGCCTAGGCTTTCCTATATAAAGACATTTACCTGATATACCAATAAAATTTACTGGAACTCTTTTACCTCACCTTTTGTTTCATGTTATGATAAGTGAGAATGTCTTATAATTTAAACTTGTTATGGTCGGAACTGAGTGGATTATATAATAGAAGAATGCAAATTCATTCACTTCAAGTTACGAACACATATTTTGAGAACAAAAACAAAAAATAGAACTTAATGGCCTGTTATATCACCAAGTTCAAATCCGTTTTAATTTTTATGATGAGCTCTAAAAGGAATTTTGCTTTCCACCATATGGCGGTCGTAACTGCTATCAATATGAAAATTTTCATCATAAATTTTAAGCATTCTGCTTGAATGAAAATAATGCAGAACATAATTCGTATTTTGCTAAACAAGATTTTCAGTTAAACAAAAAGCGAAGATTGATCAAGAGAAAGTAAAATTTGCACAGTTTACTTAACGTAGTGATATATTTATTATCATCTTTGTTTTTGTTCAGCTACTAAGCTATAATCTGCAATATGGTTTAAGAGATCTTAAAAAACAAGCTGATATTGAATATATTTCGTTATTATGAATTATTTTTTTCGAATTGCATTTGTAAATCTTCCAATTCTTTGTATGTCCACATACTTCAATGTGGCATACTTTTGAAGTTCCCTATTGTGAAATAATTAAACTTTTCTTGAGTGGCATGGAATTCGGGCTCAAAGTGTCAGTCATATATTTCGTGTAATTTCAAAATATTTGCTTAAAAACTGTAGTAGATATAAAAGTTTGTTCGGAAAGATATTGTATTATTTCTGGTCTCTTCTTCTTTATGCAGATCTATATATAAAGTTGACGCCAATCTGAACTTTGGAAATCACAAACCCAATTTCATGAGTATAGGTCGTTGCGTTAGTTATCGTGTTCGCGCACACTAGAGCGGATAGACAGACGTACATACCCAATTTGGATTGAGAGAAATTTGATATGTTAATATTCATCCAAATCTCGAGGTCGAATTTTTCTTGGTATTTTCTGTATGTTTACTTTGTATAAATAAACCAGCGGGAGTGGTCTCCCCTAACCTTTTTCATGTACACCCTATCACTGGTTGGTAAAAAATATGAGAAATTGGCTGTAACACGCGCCATTCCCTAATACAGGTGGTAAATAGATGCGCCAAACGGTCGCGAATTATTTTTGCGTTGTAGTATGGTGAAGATGGCGCAATTTAAACATTTTTTTAACCGAATAAAACGTAAATTGGGCACAGATCTACAATTAGGGTTAGAAGACTTCTTATAAATTTTTATTTATCTAATTCATTGCGTTTAGGAGTTACCGTGTTTACAAGTATGCGATATACAGACCGACAGACAGTAAACTCAAAGACGGATTTTGTCCAAATTTGACACGGACCTACACTCCTGATGATATAACTGTGTACCAAATTTTATCCATCTAGCTATTTAAGCTTTTTAATGATCGTATTCACATGGGTAGACAGACAGACTTCTCGTGGACAGATTTTGTTCAAAATTTGATAGAAGCCTACAAATTATGCATAAAGACCATAAAGTAAATTTCATTCGTCTAGTTGAAACCGTTTTCGAGTTATCGTGTTCACAGACAGAAAGACAGACATAATTCCAAAATTGTGTTTTTCGGACTTAAGGAGGTCTAAAACGTGGAGATTCATCAAAATCTCGAGGATTAAAATACTTTCTCTTTGTATTCTTCGTATACAAGAAAATAAAAATGAACACTTTTTAATTTGATAATGTTTCCTAACGAAGTAATAAGACCATTCTTTCAAATGAAGGCAAAAGATATTGAAAGAATAATGCTCTCCATCCAATGATTTTTGAAATTTTAAATAATTAATATAAAAGCACATTTTCTGTCATGCATGTATGTAAGATAAAATGGAGGGAGAGAAAAAAACACCCCAGGTTTTTGCCAAGAAATTTATAACCAAAAAGCTGGGATGTAAAACGAATTTCGAAATGAAAAGAGATATTATTATTTTGTGGTTAATAAGAAAATAAATCTATTTTACATGGCATGGGAAATATTCCTCTCAACGGAAATGATAGAAAACACTGGACACAAACAAATGGGGGAAAACAATGAATTATTGGGCTTAGATTACAAATAATTCATTTCATATATTACATACTTTTTAAACTGGTGCTCATTTTCATATTATCAGAATGTATTCTTTCTCCTTTGGGTTTTAGTAATTACTCAGGGAATTTTCATCTGTATTTCAGGAGTTCCTGCCTTTCTAATGTGATCATACGTCCCGTTTTTAGGTAATCTGTCCCATTGTCCCCAAGCATAGCTTTGGGATGCCAAAGTGTCTTGTTTCAGAAAGAGAGTAATCCACGGTAATAATTCCAAAACAGGTGCGAAAAATAAAAAAATCTGAAGGTAATGTTTAGTACGCGGAGATGAAGGAGCATGCGCTATACGTGTCTCACATATAAGAGTCAATCAGAAACCTGCTAATTCGCACTTATTTCTAACTATATTCCACCGAAAAAAGTGACAGAATGTAATACTGCAAATGTTTCAACCGAAAATCGTTGGGTGGAATTGTTCAAACATTTTCACGCCAATTATTTTGATTTATACGAAATTTTGTATAATTATTGAATATATTCTACGTCTGCCATGTACTAATGCACCCGTAGAAATGATTTTTTTTTCTTATGAATAAGTTGTGGACCAGAAAAAAAACACAGTTACATGTTACAATTTTTAAAGTAACGTTAATTGCCAAAGTAAATTTTAAGAAATCTTACCTAGAATTTCATTATTTAAATCAATACCAAATATACTGAAGCAAAAATCTGTTCTTCAGAAAATAAAAAAATCACATAAATTATTTATTTTTAGATATTCATTTCTGTCCTTTTCATTAATAAATAAAAACTGAAGAAATGTATGTTTCCTTGAATACACATAATATTACCTAAAAATTAGTAGATGCCCCGTTTTGAGGAAAAGAATAAATGGTCACTTTATGCCTGCCCACCTAAGGAGATACCTTCCATTGTGTGTTAAATTTCTTTAACACTTTCACTCGTGTTCCTTCAATCGAATTATGACATTTTAAAACTTATAATCTAAAAATAAGTTATTCAAGAGACGTAATAATTCTATGTACAAATGACAAGTAATCTATCAACATTTTAAGTGTTCTTTGGACTTTTAGTTGATTCAACACGACAATCCAAAACAACATAAGGGCTATCGGATTAGATAATATGAAAAAGCTACACTGTTAAGGGGTTGAAATGTATTCGGAAAACAGATTTCTAACTAAAGATAGCCAGACTTTCTTCAATAATTGGCTTTTATATGCCATCTAAGCGACTTTTCTTCAAAAGAAATTAGTCTGTGAGTAATGTTTAAGTTGAATCTAAAACCGACTTCTTATGATTTGTCGTAATTCGAATTACAGTCTCAATGCACATCTTAATTATTTTCTTCCAAGGATTCCTATTTCCTGTTTGGTTATAAAGGAAAGATGAAAGGCTGGAATTTCTTTGAAAAAACGAAAATTTTCAGGAACTTTCGTATAACTGCATTGTAAGTTTCACTTCACAATTTCAAACTGGTTCCTCATTAAATTTTCATTTACTTAAATAAACAAATTCCAATATATCTTTGAAGAAATAATTTTATAAATTTATGTACACTAAATATTCATCAAAGAGAAGAAAAAAATAAATAAAGCAAATCTAAAAAGAAATTCAAACAGTGTAAAAAATTCTCGAGACACAAAATGTTGATAATCTAGGCAAAACATTTTCCAGCCACTCTTTCTCTTATTTTGTTTCTTTTTTAGTCCGCCTTTGATGCAGAAAGTGAAATTCAAAATTAAAGTTTTGAATGTTAAGGTTGAATAATACCATATTTCTTTTCACCGTTAAATTTGAGATTCTATTTAAGATAGGGTTTCCGATTCTCATCAGTTAGTACTTTTCAGAAATTAATTTATGATTTTTTGTAATTCAATCTTTTTCAATGAAATATTTGCTTCTCGATCGTTTTGAACTTTCTACCACTCCCACGTTTTCGATGGAATTCAAATTCTTTGCGTTTCTTTCTACCGGGAAACTTCGATTGCTATGCAAAAATAAATCAAGAAATTGTTAAAATAATTTTTCTTAAATTTTTATGTGTGTTTTTTAAGGCGAGAACTAAAAGGATAAGTTTTAAAGTGAGCCAATATTTTTAGTTATACAAAAATATTTTAATTCTTATCTTAAATACGTAGTAAGATAATACAGAGGTGATGATTGAATAGTCAGTCAATTTTGGTGCTTATCCTCGGGAGTATAAATAAAAGTATATACTCGAGCAATTAAATAAAATGTTAAAAATGTCAAATTATTAAATCTTGTTGACTAATGTACATATTTTTTAATTTCAAATATTTGTCTGGGTTGAAAAATCCAGCATTCCATCAAAATCCAAAATACACCAAAAATCCAGGTTCCAGTAAATCCAGAAAATTTTAAGCAATACAGCTTTATATTCGAACAAAAATCAATATAACTAGAAATGAATTGAAAAGCAGAAAAATCTATCCTATTAAAATTCGAAGGTAAACAAACGTATGTATGTATGTATGTATGTCCAGCTATCTTCTCACGAACCGCCGAACGGAGTAGCGCGCGGAAAGTACCAAAAGATGTGGAATAATCCAAGGAATCCATTTCGGCCATTTAAATTCCGAAATTACAATTAGTGGAAAAGATATTAATTAAAAACTAATTTACAACAATACTTTTCATTGTTTCGGATACTTTATAACAATACTTTTCATTGTTACAGCGCAATTCAAAATTTATTTTATTGTTGAAGTCGTTTACTTTAAAGAACATTGTTACAACAACAATAAAAAAGTGACGCTGACAGAAATAAAAAAAATGTATTGTTGCAATATGGAAACCTGAACAATGCATCAAGTCAATGTGGATAAAGTTTTGTGTGGGTTTTGGGAAAATTAAATCGCTCATATAGGGTTTTTACTAAAACTATTGTTTTCTATGAGGTTTCACTTTTAGATTTCATGTACTCAGTGCATCTTGCTTCATGTGTATATAAACTGGAGGTGGGCATATGAAAAAATACGGATTCCGATCAATGCTGGGTTATCTCATTCCTTCCGTACTAAAGTCAGACAAAAAATAATTCTGGAATCGTAATTTTACAAAATAAAGATTATTTTTGCGATTTTTTAAATGTATATTTTGAAGCCTTTACGCGAACGGAATGATTGAACCGCTCTTTTCTCCTTATTTATTTAGGAGAGAATGTTCGGCATGTGTCAAATTACCTCACTTTTTCTCTCCGTCAAGGAATGACGCATTATTCGAGAAAGCCCGTGCAACGCCGGGTCACGTAGCTAGTGTATTTTTAAAACTGTGACAAATGCGCATGCGCACTAAGAACAGCATCACTTATGGCTGGAAGGCTCGAACCGTGGACAATTTAGTCAGAACTATGACGTAAAGGAGTGTGCATCTCTCCACGGCATCAAACTAAAACCCCTTTACTAATAGATAGAAATTAACGTAAAAGTTTTTACAATCTGTGCATATATTTGTGTTTTGTGAAGATAATAAATTTAAATGATTGAAAAAGATCTGGCCGGTGTTATAAAACATAATTAAAATCTGCTTGGAAACAAAGAAGGAATTAAAAAATAATTCTCCAAACTATTATAAAATTAATTAAATAGAATATCGCATAAAATATAGAAACCCGCAACAAAAATATTAGGGAATCGACTTCAACAATAATTTATAATATATATATGTAATATTTTAATTTCCTAACTTGCTGTAATTATTTTAAACGATACCTCATTTTTAATTACTTCCACTTTCATCGTAATAAGCACACTTTCACTTCCACTTCGAGTCACGAGTCTTTCGGAAAAATCCCCTTCTTCCACTATATAACCTTTCTGCGCATTGTTAACTGCCCTTTTTGCACTGACTTGAGCTACCAAGCGACACACGGCTGGTGTTGTTCGTCAGTATGATCATGGCGGGGACTCGTAAAAATGATCCATGATAAAATCATTTAAACATCTTTATGGTACTTCAATAAAGAAGAGATTCCGTTAATCGTCTGTGAAAAATTCTTGCAATGCCTCTACAAACACCCAAAATTATATATATATATATATATAAGAATAAAATCTGATAGAAAAATCATAACAAGCATATAATAAGAATTTGAAGATATCACATCATTTGTTGACAAATATACAATAAGGAAAATACTTGTTAAATTTAGCAATTAAATTATCACATCTTAGAAATAAGTCACTTTATTAGTTTTTCTATGCACTTTTTATTTAATTTGACTTGTTTCGCGTTTGTAAAGAAATTTTGAAATCTGTTTTTCACTCACTTTCTGAATTGCTAGAGTTTTGAAATTTTGTACATCTGCGTAATCTCGGTGATAATACTTTTTAAAAATAGTTCTAAAACTTAATTATCGGTCAATCGATGAATTTAATTAAATTTTAATTCCATACGCGTTGTGCCACTTGTTAGTGAATTTAGGAGAAAAATCTTTCATGATTCCATAAACTTTACAATATCGAATTATAAACTAATGTCTAAATAGTAGAAAATAATTGTTTTGAATATTGTTCTTTTTAACACACTAATAAAAGTTTGTAATTTTAAAAAGTTTTTATTAAACCTATTTACGATATAATTTTATAATAGCAGAAGAGAGCAATAACCTCATTCAATTAAACTCCATATGGATAAAAAAAAAATTTGGAAGAACATTGATGAGCAAGCCGAATGCTGACTTCCAATATAGGAATAGACGGCCGTCACGAGCCGTGTTAGAAGAAGAATGAAACATCTTTATGGTCATCTCAATGGTGAAAAGAAGTATGACACATTTCAAAAACAGATGTCTTAAAGTTTTTATTTTTAAACTGAACGACTATAGAAAAATGTTTATTTTCATCTATAAAAAAGAGCAGTACCCTAACTGCAAAAACGATCGTTGAGGAACGAATATGTTTTTATTACGTCATAACAAATTTCAACTGGTTCAAGATTTTTCAAATCGCTGTCTTAGAAAGTCATCATTTTTAAGTTATGCCCCTTGCTTTGTGTACAGTCGTCAACGAAATGAATGGGACACCTCTGTAATTCTGGTATATATTATCGCATCTTCACAAAACTAGTGCCAATGTTAATGGATCAAGAGGACAGATTTATTCAGATAAAAACTGATTAACCGAGTTAGTTAATCCCATTAATTTAATTGACGACTGTACCAACCATCTCTTTCTTTACTTTCTCATAAACAGTGCTGTAATCTTCAAAAAACTCGATCTCGACGTTTTGCTGAAAATTATTGAAGACTTCTCTCAGTCGAACAAAAATATTTTTAAAATTTTGCCTGTTTGTATGTGAACATGTGTATATAAATAGCTAGTTGAGGTTTAGCATACAGCCATTTCACCAAAGGCGTTCTGCGTTAAAATTAGGTAAACATACGTGAATGGCAAGATGTATTTTACCAAACCACATACCAGATTTTCTTCACTATGTGAATTCAGCATAAAAAAACGATCCTATTTACAAAGATTTTTTTACTTGTCCATTGCCAGTCACGCTGAAAAAAAGATGTGTTTTTTATTTATTGGGCTTATTTTATTAATATAGTGGCTGAGCGAGGACAATTATATTTGAATAAATATTGAATTGAAATCAAAACTTCTTTAAATGATCGACAGATACAAACTTTTCGCTTTTACCATTGCTGTCTAGTTACAAATTTTCACTCTCTTGTGCAAAGTAATCAAATAAAGCAAGGTAATCGTCAAAATTTTTGACTTCGACATTTTGATGAATATCCATGTTTTTAACTCTCCGCGAGTCCCCCAAAAAATCATTTTTGGAGTTACGTTTGTCTCTAAAAAGGATAAGTGAAATATGCAACTAGCTAGAAGGATGATATTTGGTACATGACCTTTACACTAAAATTGTATATTTCCAGCAAATTTTGACAAAATCCTCACAGGGGAAGTCTGTCTATTTGTATGTCCGCGCACTTGTGAACTCGATAACTCAAAATCGCAACGACCTAGATGATTGAAATTTGGCGGATAGTCTTATCACCATAATTGCAGATGTGTACCGAATTTCGGACCAAATCCATCAAAGAGTCGATTGTCTGTCAGTTGTATATTCGTGTGTGTGAGAACGCGGTAACTAAAAATGCAAGTAACTAGAAAAATGAAATTTGGTATGAGATCTTGATATTAAAATTGTAAATATGCATCTAATTTTGGACCCATCAAACAACGGGAAGACATCTAAATACATACTTGATTCCCTTTGTTTAACTAAGAAGCTGAACATGCGCCGCATTATGAAAGCATACGAGAAAGTCGAAGTGGTCTTGACATTAATATTGTAAATATGAATGTAATTGTAGACCTATTGAAGAACGGGAAGACGCCAAACGCATACTTACAAATTTAGCACGATTCCCTTCATATAACTAGGCTGAAGGGGTAGAACTTCCGTTGTAGCTCAACTTCGACATACCTGCAATTGATTTGCAGGTACAGTAAATATATTTTACAATGCGAATAGTTATTTGTTTTTATTAAGGCTTAATGCAAAGTTTTATTATAAAACACCTTGTAAAATGTACTATTTAGTTTTTATTTATGGTAGTTATCTGCAGTTACCATATTATTCTTAACTAGAATGTTCTGTACTATATAAATGGTATCTTAGGAAATATATTAGAGACAAGACTCTCGAATTTTCAGTATAAATCAAATTCCTTACAACATTTCCAGAAACATTTAAGAGCTACTTGATAGATTTCATGTCAAAGCTTTCAATTTTGGGAATATTCTTTCCTAAAGTTCCTAACACCCTGTCTTAACGATGACCCCTTAGACCTTTTCTGTCTCAAGCGATGAAAATATCCATCCTGGCGTGGATCAGAACTATGCTAATTCCAAAATTTTTAAGATTGCTTTATTCCATGTGTAATATTCTTTGGATGCAGGAACAAAGAAGCAGCTTCCCTAAAAATTCAGAAGTATTCTTCTCAAAATAAAGCTTTCGTCTTTTTCTCTTGAAAAGCATAGTTTTAAGACTAAGCATAGATATAATAGAAGGCAGTGATTTTATCTACGTTCATTTTAACAAAAGCAATGCATCATCTTTTCCACTTATTTTTTTTTTCAAAACTAATATAGTATTATTTTTCACGTTTTTGTTAGAAACATGCCATTCATCTTTAAGAGGCAACATGTTGCTTTTAGGTACAGTTTTTATTCATTTCTGTAAATTAAATTTACAGCAAAAATTTGGTTCAAAATTTCATATAGTATTTATTAGGATTTCATCTTATATATTTATGAAACTAATACACGGAAGGTTACTAGAAATAATTAATTTGAGTTCATGTAAAGTGGAAACTTAAAGTATTTTTTAACTAATTACTTAAAATTTAAACAATTATTTTTCCGTACTTTTCGTGCAATTCATTATAGAGCATGAAAGAAGAAGCTTTAATCCTTATATTCTGAAGTAAATTTAGAGAATCAGAAATTCTTTCTATTTTCGAATAAAATATAGGATCAAGACGCATAAAAATAATGATTCATTGATTTATAAAAGTTAATAAATATTAATTACCTTGGTTTGGAATTCCACGTTGGCTTAGATAAATTGTTTCTCTTTGATCTTCAGAACTCTAACTTAATTTCAACTTAAACAAAAGACAGGAAAAGAATAAAAACAAACGATTATTAAGAAGAGTAAAAATAATAATTTCAGGCACTGCCAAACATACAAATAGCATAACTAAAATAAGTATTCAAACAATTGTTACAGATATTTTCCCTTAATTAGACAAATGTTTAACAGACGATTTTTTTTATAAAATAAAAACTAGGTTAAGCTGGAATAATTTTTAATTTATTTTACATATATATATTCTAAAATAACTAAATGTTCAACAAACAATTAATTCTGTTTTAATTTCTATTAATTATTATTCCATTTCATCTAGTATCTTCTTTTTAATGTAAAATATTAATAAAGTAAGCAAAAGAAGCATCAATAGTTTAATAAATGAAATAATCATACATACGATATCGATATCTAAATATATCGATATATAAAATTATCTGAATGTCAGTATATGACAATGAGCCAGTTCGACCTATTTTATGTCATATCTTTTAGAATTCTCACTCTGCCTATGCCGCAAACTTGTCACAAGTACCTTTACAGTTCCGCCATTGTATCAGTAAGTAATAAATGTTTTAATAAATTTTTTACAGCTTAAGATTTATTTTAAAGATTCCTGAATACACATAACTGTGCTTAGAGAGCCGTAACATTGTTTTTACAAATGACAATTTACTTTGTTGCAGCGATCTTGTCAGACTTAAAAAAAATGAATATCGTTTCCATTTCTTAATTTTTTAGGGTATTTTTTCCATTTTTCTAGGGGGGAAAATAGAACGAGTACTCAATTATATGCTACGTGAGTCCTATAAAATCCTAATCTTAAAAAATATAATGAAGTCCAACAAGATTCTAATTTGATACTAAAGTGATTGAAGTGGGAACAAATGATATAATAGATGTTGGTTTATGATTTTTAAAGAGGAAGCAACATGTCTTTAAATATGAACTTCTTCCTTCTCTATTTTCACAAATTCTCTTTAGAATAAATATATATTTCAATAAATTTTCAATTTAATTGCATTTTTTAAACTTTGAAGTCATTTCTGGACATCAGGAACATTACTAAAGCGGTAACTTTAACAAGGGTCATGTGACTGAATCGCGGGGAAGTTAAATTTCGCTTTCAGTGTAGCGTTTTCAACCAACTGACCTGTTTGTAGAATATATTTTATATTAAAAATAATCGCTGCAGCGTACAGTTTGTTTTATTTATGAACTCAACAAAAATATGTAAGAAGAATATGTAAAAATATGTATTTAAAATTCAACAAATCATATTTGCAAACTAGCTCAAAACGTTCTCTAAACTATTCGTACTGATGATTTGTAGAGTTTTAATCGAATATTCAGAACAGAAATATGCAGAGGAAACAGCAAGAATCGGTAACATTCACCAATCTTCTTATCAAAACTGTTTTAAAAATGTATGTAAGGCGTTTGATACCTAAAAAAAGAATTTGCTAAAAAAGTTAATAGTCTCTAATAATCGAGTTTCCGATTTTCCGAGTTGATTACGATCTCAATCAGCTCGGATAATCGAGGTTTTACTGATTTACATTAGAATGATGATTTAATAACTACTATGCGAATCATGAATTGTATCTATGCATACCTCTTCATAATAACTGAGTAATTTCTCATTCTGAATACACTCTTATATCATAATATCATTTGAGCATGATAAATCAATATTTTCAGGATGATTTCAACAGAAAAACCATCAGGAGTGTTCTCTCTCGACATTCTCGTATACTTACACAGTAAGCCGTGTTTTATGTTTAGTTTCTAGTGTAGGGGTGACAACTGAGTATTCATTCTGGATCTCTTGCTGACGACCCATGAGGCCCAAAATTTGATACAGATACACAGTTTCATTCCCAATATCAAATACCAAATTTTATTTAGCTTGCTTGTTGTATTTTTCAGTTATTATACTCACATACACACAGACTCTCTACCAGTACACGGATCTAGTGAAAAATTAGTCAATACCTTAGGTGTAAATATCGCATACAAAAATTAATTCATCGAGTTTGTTGCTTATTGTATTCAAATAAGCACGAACAGACAGATACACAAACAGTTAATATTAAGACAGATTTGGTCCAAAATATGACACAAAACTACAATTACAGTAATAAAACCATACACCAATTTTTTTCTATGGAGTTTGTTGCGTTTTAGTAATCTTGTGTTCGCACGAACACGAATTAACAGAGACACAGACTTCCCGTAAAGAGATTTCGTCCAAAATTTGGCAGAACTCTACAACAGAGAGACAAGAAAAAATTAAAATTAAAATTACAGGTTTTTTTTCAGACTCTGAAATGATGGAGATTCATCAAAATTTCATGGACGAATTTTTCAACGATTACAATACTTTACTATCTTGTACTTCGTATAATAGAAAGTAAAAAATGAATTATTAATGTTGTAACTGTCGCTGATCTCAAAAAATAAATGGCGTTGATTTATAAAATAAAGTGCAATTTATCTGCTAAAAATATTCTTAATACTTACAAACCTAACGAATTTCATATTAAGGCATAGCAAAATGTGTTTTAAAATATTCTTAATAACAATTGAAATGATCTCTTCTCTTACTATTGATCCAAATGTAAAGCATTTGCTGCTTCGTCCAGCGAGATTCTGATAAAAGCATATTTTTTGGAGATTGTATATTTTGAGTTTTTCAGTAAAATGACTTCTGTAAATCACACTGAAATTTTTATTAAAATGAAGATATTTCAGGTTGCTTAGAGATATTAAATCCGGAAACGTTAAAAATTCGGACAGGGTCAAATTTCCAATTAGTTCATATTTTTGACAGTCTACGGAACCACCCAGTATTTTAAGTGTTTTAAAAAATAAGGAATTCTTGAGGACTAAAAAATAATTCTTGATATACGGGATATCATTATAATAATGATTTTCTCTATGTTAAACTATTTAAAATAGCCGAAGATTGTTTGTATTGCATCTTTTTAAAATTATTAACGAACACATTATAGATTCAATTCAAACCATTCAAGGAATGCGGAATACTATCCAATCCGAAAATAGTTTTGTTCTAATGTTATCAACTCTTCAATTTTATAAATTTTTTTTGATAAAATTTGAATTTTCCAATTGGGTGGGAGGTAGAATTGACGAATAAGCATCCAAACTAAAATTGCTCGATTCCGCAATGGAAGAAGAAGAAATTTAAGATTAAATTTTTCTGAAATGATCAATGAAATTTCGTTAAAGTATTAAAAAATTACCAAGGCTTTTATAATAAATTCTTAAATAAACCAGTAGCTCAGAAAAGTATTATTTTCTATTAAAAAAGATATCAATCTGCTATCCGGGAAACAATTTATAAAAAAGTGTGTGTGTGAGTTAAATCTCACCTCTTAAAAGTTATTATAATAGTTCACGGAAACTTAAAATAAAAAAATCTTTATATTAACTTTGTTGATTTTAATAAAATTATTCAACGGTTTTTCTGAGATAATCGCAGCAAAATTTTATAACAGGTGATAAAAATTAAGGTAATAATACTTTTTTATAAAAATTTTACCTCAGAAAATCACTTAAAAAGTATCATAGCATTTTCAAAACTCTTTATAAATAAAGTAAAGAAGTCATATGGTAATTGAATAATCCAGCTTATTGCAAATGGCGCCGTTCATTTCGCAATGCTCCAAGATATTTGGGAAATCATCTAGTTCTTTCAAATCTGTCTGATATGTTTAGGCTTGCTGCAATAAGCCCATAAACCGTTAATTCTTAAAGGCCCAGTGTTGCCTTTAAGCAACATACCCAAATTTGTCTTCTAAAATCTGGAGAATAAGACTAAGCTCTACGGCCTGTTCTTGCAAATAGAAATACATACTACTATTGCCATTCTGATACTTTTATTAAATCAATTTACAACATATAGATGGCTATGTGCGGATAAAAAATAAAAAAACATAAGAAAGGCGCAGTTCGGGTCCGCGCCGTAGATTTTTCGTGAAAATGTCAGGACAAAATCATAAAACAGTTGTTTCGTATTAATATGTAATTTAATTATCAATCTCTTTAATACAATATTTACACAGAGTAGTATAATGGTTACAGAATAGATAACTCACAAGCTACCACAGACCCTTGGTACATGCGAGAAACTTGTAATAAATAAAATTCAAAATTTGTTTATTTGTGAGTAAATTTTAACTTAAACTCAAAAAAAAATTGAAATGATTATGTTTTTTAGCAAAATTCAGATTTAAAAACATAAAAAATAAATAGTAAAAAAAGTGGTGTAAATGAATTTTAATCCTGTTGAGGGTCACTTGAAGATCCTCTGTGTAAGTTTGGATCTTTTACTAAAGGGTATTATTTTATAGTTTTTCAGATATTATACATTCTTTCTAGTCATAATAGTTATCTTGGTCGTCATAGGTTCAGTTGGCAATCTTAAATTGATTTCTATGTTTCCCAAACGAAATTTATGTTCCTTAATCTCAATAATAGCCTTGCAAGTAGCAATCGGGAGTTAGAGCTGGTGTACTTTAAATGGCGACAAAAATTAATTAATTTTCAGAAATTATAAAAGTTAGTTTTTGTTCTTTTGTTATGCATCTCCATGAAAGTTGTCGCTCAAGCATTTTTTCTTGTAATTGGCCATCTAGAGAATTGATGTTAAAAGGGGTCTTCTGCGCAGAAGTCCCTTTCTAATATCATACGGTAACTTTGATACTTTACTATAACGTGACTGTAAATGGGAGAATTTCAGGTTTTACACTAAACAATGCAACTACTTTCTTCGAATCAAAAATGATGAAAGTAGTTACGATTACTTAAAAAAAAAGTAACTTCGGTCGAGTCTGCAGAATTTCCCTTTTAAAATCAAACGGTTCATTTTGGATATTTTCCGCCGAAGAAAAGTCTGTCTGTCCGGTGAAATTTGCATTAAATTTTCCATTAAATCCGTCTACTTACTGAACTCAATAACTGAGAAATGTGGCAAGCTAGATAAATGAAATATGGTGTGTGGTCTTTAAACTATGATTTTAGATCTACATCAAATTTTGAACCCTATCTTTCAATGGGAAAAGATCTAAAATGCATACTCTTTTATCTTTAGCCATGAAGCTAAATACAAATTGCACCAAATTGAAGAAGTAAACAAAAATTTCGAGGAGAGAATACGATCACAAGATTCAATGAGAAGAAAATAATATATTCCGAAATTTGGAAACTCTTTATATTTTTAATCTATTCAAATAATTGAAACAAATCAGGATTAACCCTCATTCAGATCATAAAAGAATATCGTTCTGCTTTGAAAGTTTATAAGAAGCTATGGTCAACAAGCAATGCAATTTTGCATCTACCGTGATTTAAAATTCGGAACTCTAAATCTTGGCATTGCTTAATGGCGTAGTCCATTCTGGGTCTGTGAATTTTAGACTTTCGTACATGTTGATGTCGCATTTTTCTGTCTATTTTTATGCGCATTTACTTGATAACGCATTATCTTTTTCCTGTTGGGGTGGGTTTCGTGTGGGACAGTTTAATTAGCATTAGAACACAGATCGAGGATGGGAAATGGAAAGTATTGAAGTAGCATATGCGTTATAGAATTTATAACCAATATGATTTATTCAAAAAGTTAGAGTAAATTACAAGAACTAAGATTTATCTCAACCGAGATTTTAATCCAGACTTTCTGAATAGTAGATAAATATCATAACCACTCTAGCCGTCCTGAACGTGATGAACTTCGTCGATCTTAGATTTCAGAAGAGGGTGAAATATCTGTATATCATGGTAAGATAATATATGCAAAAATTACTTTAAAATTAAATTGTTCCGAGAAGTTAGGATGACATAAAACTATTTTTAATACTAATTAATTAATCAAAATTTTACTTCAATTAAAATTTTTATTAAGAGCATTTTTAAAATAATCACATTTATTTGGCTTCCATATATGAAAGATTAATCATATATTGTTCGATAGTTTTCTCTGAAATAGTTTCGATTGAACTTTCCATGTCTCCATAAGTTCTCTATGTCACATAATGAAATCGATAAGGATAATTCAAACTTCTTAACTCGATTTTTTTCGTTGTGGAAGTAGATTCTAAGAGTAAAACCGTCAGATCACACACTTTCAGTATCAGTTCGATGCGTTTTCAACAAAATGATCCTTCTACGTTGACATCAATCAAATCAGCAACAACAAAATATTGATGCTTTTGTGAGACACATACCTTAATCTTGTCTTAATGCGCGGTCCGAACGGTCCTGGATCGTTCGTTGAACACATCAAATCACCTGCGAACCATGGGAAAGGAGCAAACTCACCACGAACTATAAATCATCGCTTGCAGTCGCCAATAAAGGGGGGGGGGTCTTTGGAATGCGCCTTCATTATCAGATTTGATCTTGTATGCTCGTTGGAAGTTCGCTGGGAACGACGAACTACATTTAAACAAGTCCCAACGTGAACTGCGAATCCCTTTGTATTCGCCGAAAAGCCGGCAGGATTTGATTCGCCCTATCCATATCTGCGAACCAGCCACTCACGAACTGTTCGGCTCGTTAGTATAAACGCGGCTTTATACTGATACTTTCTTTTCTTTTCGCCGCAGTATACCCCTGAACTCGGAACCGTGAAGGTTCCCTGGTTTATACTGATGCTAGGAGACTCTACCCCTTCCCGTCCCTTCACCTACTGCGGCCCAGTTTTCTGAGTATTACCAATTTGTCAGCCACCTGCTAAAAAAATAACTGAAGAAGCTATTAAATGAAGGGAAAGAAAAGAATTTAATATCTAAGATTTCGTTGCTAATCCTAGGATTATTTCAAATCAACAATAAGGCTTGTTATTTCATCAAAGACCATCACAATTCGAAATTCAAATTCATCGATAAGTAAATTTGAAAATAAAATGATAACAAAATGAATGATTCAATTGAAACTAGTTAAACTTGATGACATATTATCATTTAGAACACTTTGCCATCGGTAGATGAGAAATGGACTGCTATAATTTGCATATTTTAATTTAACTTAAAACTCAATAAAATTATAAAATGCCATTCTTATCACATAAAATGAAAAGAATGATATCAAACACATGTGTGTGAAATTTAAAATGAGCTCCGAGTAATATGTTTCATGAAATCGTAGGAGATTTCGGTTTATCTCTTTATACATAGATAGGGCTGCCATAATTGCCAAGCATTGAAACGGGGCGTTTAATTGCTAAAGGAAAAATGAAAAAAGCGAGTAGGGAGTAGGTAATGTTTTATTTTACTGTGATAAAAAATTAGTAAACATTAAGCAATCTAATAAAATGGACACATAGAATAATAAAAAAAGATGCGAGGCTATTCCTTTCAGCCCAGTCATATTTTGAAGTTGTCTTTACTTTCTTAATTATATCATTTTCCTCTTTCACATAATTATAAAATTGCACGCAAGTCATTTTAAAATTATAATGACAAATAAAAATTGTCCGACCATTTAGTTGAAATTAAGGAAAATACTCTCTCCATATTTGCATTGTGGGGTGTAAATAGCATAACTTAATTAGACATGACTTCTGATCAATATACTTTGTATTTGTAAAACACTTCAGCCATTTCTCTTCCATACTCTATTTTATAGTTGTTTCGCAGTTTTGGATAGCATTATTTTTCTCTAAATAATCTTTTAGATATACAAACTGGTTCAATAGAATCTCAGTGTTGCCAATATGGATGTTTTTTACTTGTAAATATGCAATAGTACGTTCGATTTCTTTCCTTTTATATAGAAAACGGGACAAAAAAGGGACACATAGTAATACGGGACTGAATAGTGAAATACGGTGACGGTCCCGTATGTACGTGACGTATGGCAACTCTATACATAGAGAATAGATTTTGAATTCAATTCTTAGCTAGTAGAAGCATGTATTATTATTTTATTAAGGCTTTTTAAAAACATTCACAAAATTCGCTTCTAGTTTAGTTTTAATTTTATGTTCTGAATTTTTAAAGATTTGCATTTTATGAACAACAAAATTAGATCAGCTATCAATATTCTTAATGCTACATAGATGCATTTTATGGTACAGAAATTTATTTGATAATGGTACAAATTCAATAAAATTTATAATGAGCTTTAGTATCTGGCTGTCGGAACCGACATGCTTTGCTGGTCATGATAATTTTGATAATATGTAAATACGGTACAACATAGAAGCAGTGCCTTAGAGGTTTGTTCCAGTAGTATGTGACTGATGTTTATCACATAGTCTAACAATATTTACAAAAGTGGAAACACCAGGGGAGATTGAACTGATAACTGAAATTATGGAGTTCAACTTCCATTTTAAGACCTTTAATGCCACAGTTAAGAACAGTTTGGATTATCTCTAGAAACCACTGACTACAAGGGAAGGATAGATACGTACTAACAGAGAAAAAACACCTGCTCTTCCAATGTTCCAGGGGTTTTAACGAAGCAAGGGTGACGACCCACACACATGACTAGTCCAAGCTCTTACCACACTAACAACTGTGTAAAGAAATCTGTCATTGCAGTAGTAAAATAAGCACACTAACAACAGTGGACCGACATTCTTTTTCTTCCCCAGAGAACAAGCGAATCTTAGATTGCCACTTTTTTCATCGCCAGCACGATTTATAAACAGGGTACAAAAAGAAAAAAGAAATCCGTTGAGCAGCTGGCTCGTAGATTCCCTTTCCGACAGAGGGTGTGACAGTTCTTCCCTCAACTGCATATCAAAAGGCAGAAAGATATCGCCTACACAACTTTCTCAGTCCCGTATCAACCCTTATAAAACATCCGTCGCTCGCCCCCGTTTTTCTCTTTATCTCGTTCATTGTTTCCTTTTTTATTCTCCACACCCACCCTCCATCTGCGGGCCCACCCTAAGGATCACATGATTTCAATCAATTGACGTCATCCAGACGGTCGGAGAAATTGCGCGCCAAATTTATCTCGCCAATGAAATGCTTTCGAGGAATTTGTCGCGGGCAAATGAGGCCAAATGTTGGAAAAGGATTCTTCGAAATGAAATAAAGCAAGAATCTCTGTGTTTTACCTTATCATTATCATTTGTGTGCTTGGTAAATTCGAAAGGACATCGACCAGTTTGTTTTCAGAATTTATATGATTATTAATTACGGAAATTATAACATGTTGCTATACTTGTTCTTATGTTGTTAAATCTTGAATATTAATTTCGTAACCATACTTGGGATATCAGATAAAATTAGTCCTGTAACCTATGAAAGAGCTTTCTGTCTTGTTTATTTACATTAAAAACCTTGACTTCCGCTTTGAAGATTATATTGACTTAACATTACACCGGAATTACGTAGTTACCGCATTTTAATATAACTCGTCCATATACAAGGTTCTTGTAATTAAAGTTCGCCTATTGAGAAGGTCCTAGAGTTTGTTCTAAGGCTAAAAGTGAACACAATTTCGATTGTAGGGTGCGCTTTGTGAAAACCGTAAAAAAGAAAAAAAAAAATGAAAGCGAAAATTTTCGTTAATATGTGGCGCTGCGCCTATATTTGAGGTGATTTTTGCAGATTTTTTGTTTTTATTATTAGTCAGGCAAAATTGAATTGTTCGTTTGAGATATTTTTAGTTTAACTAAAAACATTGACGAAATTCAGTTCTGAGCATAAAGTCCTTTTTCATTCAAAAAACCGTTTTTATGTAAGACAGTTCACCACCTCACGCTACTTCTTCTGTTTTCATATAGTGTATCACTTGTACTATGCTCTACTGAAATTTTGTTTAGTTTGGAGCCATAGAATCGGCTCTAGAGCCTTCTGAACAGGCAAACTTTAATTATAATAGCCCTTTACTTATAGTACGAGGGACGTTCCGAAAGTAAGTTTCGTCATGCTTTTTCACAAGGAAGCTTTATTACAAACAGAAACATGCAATGACATAACAAAGTAAAAATCTTTGGCTATTTCTCCACCGACATTGATACATTTGTCGTACCGTCAAATCAATTTCAATAAACCATCCTGATAGAAATCGGTGTCCAGCGATTGTATTATCGTCTACGAACAAAACCCCTCGACTCAAGAGCCCTGGTCTCTTGCGTCGAAGGGCGGACATCAATTTGGTAAGGGTGTCGCAATAGCGTGCCGCATTGATGGTCCCTGAAGTGAAGAAATCAATCAAAGTGACACCCTTTGCGTTCCAGAAAACTGTTAGAGCTACCTTCCCTGCGGAGTGCGACACTTTGAATTTTTTAGTTACGGGTAAGGTGGGATGCATCCACATCATTGAGGTGAACTTGGTATCTGGGGTAAAGAAGTGCACTCGTGTCTCATCACCTGTGATGATCCTGAAAAGAAAGTGAGAGATGAAGAGGCGCGGAAGGCTGTGAAGAAGTTCCTTCGCTCGCTGGGCACCGATTTCTACCAGGATGATTTATTGAGATTGATTTCCGGTACGACAAATGTATCAATTTCTCTGGCGAATATGTGGAGAAACGGCCAAAAGTTTTTACTTTGTTATGTCATTGTATGTTTCTGTTTGTAATAAATCTTCCTTGTGAAAAAGCATGACGAAACTTACTTTCGGAACGTCCTTCGTAGGTTCGGAGCTAGAGTACCGTAAGGAATAGCTACTATATAGCTGTATAGGTATATTTCACTTTATTCGACTTGTATAAATATTTGTTAACAGTTGTTAATGATGAATTTGTGGCAATATCATATTGCTAAAAATTATTTACTTTATGTTTGATCATTTGCTACTGTAGTTATTTATTCATTTATTTTTAATTATTTCACGACTGCCTCATTATCAATTATAAAATGGCAACATCATTCTTCCAACGATTATTTATTTCATTAAGATCCATTATATATATATACAATTTTTTTAGGAACATCGTAATAATTTTTCAAGTACAGAATTTAGACCAGAATTTCACGCTCCGCTTTTTCCATGTAGAATTTATTTAATCATAGTTTATATTTACTTTCATTTGGCTAATTATGGCAATAATACTATTTATTTGAATTGAATTTATTTTATTTATAATTCAAAACACCCACCATGGGTCGAAACAGTGCAATCAATCACTGCAAAAATTGCAATCATCGGCAAAACGCAAAATACATTTTGTTACACAACAGTAATTACAAGGATGCGCAAAGTACTTGTAAGCGTTCTTCGTCAGTTAAAAGTATAATAGAGAAATAGTTGTAGATTAGAAAACAGCATAATTTCTCTTTATTCTTAGTCGATTTCTTGCACGTTTTTGTCTAATAATTAATATTTTTATATACTGACAATATGTTTTAAATCCCCTAAAAACGCTTGTTCTATTAATAAAAAGTACAAAATATTTGATTTGGAGTTTTATACTGCCAATAAGAAATTACAGAAAAAGGTTGAAATAAAGCAAAATTTATCAAAGTAATGAAACTTTATCGCATTTGCGGCACCTCCAGACATGCTCCGATAGCCATCAAATTTTATTTTCGTCTTTTTTGCATAAGAAGCCAACTTTTCCGCACTATTACAATTTAAAAAAGAAAAAAGCTTTTTTCGTTTCACCCTAGTGTACAGTGTCTATTTCGTATCTGTTTGATCAAGGGTTCTTAATTGTAAATCGCGACCTCAAGTGAAATCGCACCGTAAAATGTTAAGAGCCCAGAAAACTCTCACAAGTTTTATTCTTGTTACTTTCTCGTATACGAAGTATACAAAGAGAAAGTATTGTAATCGTCAAAAAATTCGAACTCGAGATTTTGATGAATCTCCACGTTTTAGACCTCCCTGAGTCCGAAAAACACAATTTTGGAATTATGTCTGTGTGTGTGTGTGTGTGTCTGTCTGTGAACACGATAACTCGAAAACTATTAGAGCTACGGGGATGAAATTTGGTATGTGGTCTTTAAACATAATTTGTAGGTTTCTTTCAAATTTTGGACAAAATCCGTCAACGGGAAGTCTGTCTGTCTGTATGTTCGAGGTCATGCGAACGCTATAACTCAAAAACTTGAAAAGCCAGATGGATAAAATTTTATACACAGTTTTATCGTCATGAATGTAGGTCCGTATAAAATTTGGGGCCAAATCGGTCAAAGGGTTGACTGTCTGTCGGTCCGTATAATTTACTTTTGAAGACACGCGCATGCGTACTGGTTACTGCTTTTCCCGTAATATGGTCTATCCTGGCTCACTGCCAACTTCTTCTCGAATAAAAGTGAATTAATTATGGAGTCTTTTCTTTTAATTTTTCTTTCACGCCGAAACATTTTCTCAATAAGAGTTGCATATTTGATTTGCGGTTAGTTTTATTTTGTATATTTCGTAATGCATTTTTTTCTGAGTGGATTTTCCATTATTTTTCCTCTGACAGAACGAAAGTAGTTGTTAAAAGTAAAGTTATAAAGTAACAAACCAAAATCAGTGTCAATTGATTCATCAGTTCTGTTCTTCATGCTTTTTTAATTTCTTAAGCACTCTGCCAATGTGCATGATATTTTCAACTACAACTATCGGTAGTAAATTTGTAACAATCAGATCGGAGATATTGCTGGCAAGCTAAAAGGCTGCTTAGATGTGTGCAAATCTTTTAGTAACTTACATTAGATAATTGAAATTTGGGATGTGGTCTCCTAATTTATCCACGCGGTGGGAGGGGTAACAGCACCTTTTTGGGGAAGTATACGAGAAAGTTTAGGGGAGGCCACTCCCGCTGGTTTTTTGTTTGTGGTCTAATTTTTCAAATGAAAATGTGATCGGGAATTTTTCCCCCACCCAAATGGAGGTGAGGCTTGTGAAAGTTACAAAAGCTCTGAGCAAAATTCATGCCTTTGGAGGCAGAAAATTTATGTTTTCTACATTCGCAATCTGTTCTTCAAATATTGATGCATTTGTAAAAATGATATTCTGAAACAGGAATTTTTTTCAGAATGTTAGTCTGATTATGTTTTCTCCCATTTATTCCTTTTTAAGGTTAAATTACATTATAATCGGAGTTTCCCATTATTTAAATTAAAATAAATAATAAATATTGATTTTTACAATTTTAAAAATCACATAAAAGTTTTAAAATTTAAAAAATCTACCTACAGTACCATACTGCTTAATACACGTCAAATGTCTTAACAAGATAGACTAATGAATATTGATTTTTACAATTTTACAAATCACAGAAAAGTTTTAAAATTAAAAAAAATTACCATCAGTACCATACTTATTAGTATGGTCAGCAACTCAACAGGATAGTCTAATGAATATGGATTTTTACATTTTTAAAAATCACATAAAATTTTAAAATTTCTGAAAAACATTACCTTTAGTACCTTACTTATTAGTTCGGTCAGCAACTTAAAAAGACAGACTTTTCTATTGGATTTTGAGTTCGTTTGAATTCCATCGTTTCGAATCATTTGTTCCAAATTTTATAGGATTTCGACCTTGGCGATTGCTTTTTCCTTCCAATGTTCCAAAAATTCCATTTTGGAAGAGATGTGAATGGCCTGCTTAATACGCGTCAAATGTGCCGAGCCAATTTAATTTTGGAATGCACTACTCGTCTTGCAGGAGGACAGCGTCACAGCACAGCGTAAGTCAATTTTAATTTCATGTTAAGCCGGCAATTCACTTGAAAGCTAGCCATGCCAATTGTCCTAAGACCGTTTTTTTTCGCCCATTTTAATCGAAAATTCCAGGCACGTCATTCATTTGAGGCTTCAAAGTGCACTGGCGATAGGAGATCGCCCCCCCCCCTATCGCCGCTCTTCGATCCCAACTATTCCCCCCACTCAGCGGATTTCCGATTTCCTACCTTCGAAGGGAGGTCCCAATCTAGTCAGATCCTTTGATGTACCGCCTGCCCTCATTCGAGGCTCCAAATTGAAATCGGCGCATGAAGTGCTGGAATTTCGTTTTGTTGGAATTCCAGTTACCTGAGCCGCTATGCTAATTTCCATCAGTTTTTAAAACTGACGATTGATTTTTCCTTCCCGCGTTCCAAAAATTCCAGTTTGGACTAGATGTGAATTGCCTGCTTCAGATGGCATGCGCAGTTATGTTTACAGAGTGAGAGTGACATCGCATGAATTGATTCCTTATTACATTATTCTTTATTCTTATTATTCATAGATATTTTTAAACACATAATAATTTTAATTTTACAAAAATCTTGCTCTTCCGTTTCGTCGCTTCTAATTATGCTACTTTTCTTTTAGGAACTCATTAAAATAAGTTATTATGAAGACACCCAAAAAAGAGAACACCTAATCTTAAAATGAACCAAAACAATTAAAATAAACCTTCACCTAAAAATTTGTGCAAAAGACATAGACTTATCTATCTTTTATACAAATCATTAAGTGAGGATTTGGGAGTTTTTGACTTTGAATTTAATTTTGATTTTAGTACTTGTTTTCATCTCGTATACGAATTTGCTTTTCTGTGTTTTTGGTGTATTTATGTGTAAGAAACTCGTGCTTCCGAATTCTCTCGATTTCACGAGATTTTCAATTCAATAGGGGTCGATTTTTGGACAAAAGTCGGACCCCTCACAGAAAAAAAAATTCCTGCTTTGAATCCCTGCCCTGATGAAACTTGATGAAGTCTGAGTTCTGATTTATTTTTATTTGATTTTAAAATTTGGTGCTCATTTTCGTCATTGGTACTTTGAATGCAGTGGTGTTTTGCGAGCTCTAAAGGCAATGTTTCTTAAATAGTTCAATGTTTTATTCAATGGAAAAATATTGCTTACTTTTTTTAATATTTTTATGAACTGGTTGAGTATCTTTATGAAGTAATATGAAGACAACTCCTCTATAGAATTTAAGTGAGGCGTTTGAAAAAATGGAATGCCTTAGCATATATATATATAGTTGAAAAAAGGACCGGCCTGCTGTTCACAAGAAACAGTATAACGCTGCGTAATTATATATTTGCTTTTGATGATTTCCCTCTCACAAAAGCAACCCCCTTAGTAAAAGTGATTTATGAAAGTTTAATTAAGCTGAAGTATTCGAAGAACAATAGCTTTGTCTCGGTGTTAAGCACGGGTAACTCGTAAAACTATTTTTAACCCGCAGAAATGAATGTTTGTCGGTATAAAGAAAAGCTTTGGGTTTGGACATATCTAATGATCATAAAACTCTTAAGATAAGTGCACTCATTAAGCAGGAATTTTATATTCTTTAACCTGAGAATTTGACTATGAAGATGAAGAATGGAATTAAAAATAAAAATAACTACATTTTGAAATAAAAATGAACGTAATATTATTTTAAACCTGTAACTTTATGACAACCAATAAAAATGGTGTCTTGAAAATAAGAAGGAAGAAAAAAAGTGAAATTATGTGGAAATGAGAAAACATTTCATTTACTTTTTTGTACTTTGAATAGTTATCATCGAAATGCAATTTAAATTATGTACTTAATTTAGAAGTATACATGAGTATTCAGGATATACAACCTTCTTAAAATTCAATATTACTGTTCAAAGATTCAGGTTTTAAAAATATCAATTTGTGCAAGAACACTCATCCTTTTATCTCTCTTAGGCAACAAAAGCAATTCAGCTCTATCATTGCTGACTTCTTTCTAAATACTAACAGTATTGAACTGGAATTTTTATATAAGTTACCCTATATATCTAGCTCTGAAATTATGAATGAAAAGTTACGCTACATTTCGTACATGCGCAGTAAAATATTATATATTACAAATACTTATATTTTCAAGGTATAATATATTCAAGGTATTTATTTCAAATTTTTATACAATACTTCTCTAACATATTGTCAAGTATTCATTCTTTCATATAATTCGGTTTAAAACTCTGCAAGTTATAAGCAAAAAACATGTGGACAAATTTGTTTTTTTTAAATAAAAACTTTATATCTTCCCGAATATTACTGCTATGTTTACGAAAATGCATGTAAATATTATGAATATCAAACGTAACCATTTATGAAAGTTTCATCACGTTATCAGCTTTATGTCAGCTTTTCGTCTTCATAAATTCCTAGTTGATCCCCTAAATGTCCTCGTGACCGAATCTCAGAGTAAAATGTGAGATTCCGAGATTGTGTGTTACACAATTCTCCACAACTGATTGTGAACCATTGTTTTCGTATTAACTCCACATTTTTCGTATTTTATGAAATGGTCCTTAATTTACACACCAGTGTATAGAGTTGATTTTAAAGCAAAAAAAAAAAAAGAAAGAAAGATCTATAGATCAGACGTAGGGCTGAGTAATCAGTTACTATTTTATGGAGTTCGGGTTCAATATTATAAACAGTACCTAAGTGTGTATAACTAACTCTCTATGGAAAATTGAACCAACTCCAATATTGTGATTTTGTCTGCAACAATTTTCAAAAACAGCCTTATCTCAAAATGTGATTTTGAACCTTATTTCATAATTGAATTAAACTGGCGTACTCGCTATTTGTAAAAGAGGTGGTACTCTGTTGTAACGGGTGGGGATTTCATCACAATTAGAATACTTATGCTCCGACGGTACTGTTTCGTCAATTAGTAAACTGGATCCCAAATTTAAGAGATCAAAGAAAACTATATTTTGCGTGCTGATCTTGACAAAGAGACAATTTTCTCTTTTGTTTGGTGTACTAGTATCGGAGAAAGCTAAGAATTTCAATAGAAATTTTATCTACAACTATTTCTGTGGGAAGCCAGTGAAACAGTCGAAAGTTCTTCAACAAATTTTTAAAAAATAACTTCATTTTTTTGAACCGGTGATTGAGTTTTGAACATTCACGTCTTCCGAGATGATAGAGTAGCAGAGCAGACCACAACCCAGAAAGATTTTTATTAAATTTTTGAGAAGAATTTATTTCTTACTTTTCGTGATATAGGCATGATTAGCCCTGTAGTCTTAATATTAGCCCCTATACTTCAATTACCTTTCATATATTTCTTAACCATCATTTATATATAGAGAGAGGCGGATTAAAAATTTCAGTGCTCAGCTTTGCATTAATAAATGAATATCTTCATTAATTTATTTTTTATTTTGGTTTGAATCTAAAATTCAAGATAAAGATGAATACATTTAAAATTTTTCAAAAGTATCTCTTAAATATTTCCGTCCTTAAATAGCATATGAATGAGAGGAATTGGATTTATATTGGAATATTTGTGGATTTCATTTGTTGAACAGTTTCTGAATTTATTTTCTCGTATGAGTAAGAAGTTCCATTAGGATACTAATTGTGTTTTCAGCATGGGAAAACGTCAGCTGCAAATTATGTGTTTCTTAATTCGATAATAATATTTAAATATTACGACGAAAAATTATATCTTCTGTGCTTTTAACGCTTGCAATTAATGTTCCACCAGAAAACTGCAATTTCGGCGAGTGGTTCCGACATAACCACTACTCTCAAAAGCCACAACACAAGTTTGACACTAATTTCTCCATTTCCTTGATTTTTGTGATGTTTATGACCATCCTTAACGGAGTCCAACCTGGCATTTACGATCTTAAAATATTTCAACCCGGTCTTTCAACTTTAAGCGAGTTTCAACATTGAAAGAGTTATTTGGAAAAAAAAAAACCGACTCTGTTTTGTATGTAGACCGTGCCGCGCATCGGGCTGGAACTCTTTGGAAATTTTGGAACCCCCGCCCCTCTCAGTTACGCATCCCCCTTTTGTGCCCACAGAAGAAGAGAATCTCCATACCTTCTTTTTTCCATTTTTGCCTACCCCAACGCAAGGTGGTTGCGGATCAGCGAGTTCTTTTATCCGAACACCCACCGCGCCCATTGCCGTAGTGCTAAAAACGAAGGTGGGGAACTGAAAGCAGATTCTTACGTGATTGCTTGAATTTTTCGTGTTTGTTTACGTTATTCAACATCTGTACCCCTCGCTGCTTCAGAGAAATTAATTTATTTCACTGACAATGATTTCTTGGACGGTTATTTTCTATCCATCTAAGACTATTCAACTTTTCTCGTGATGTGTTCCACTTTTGTGAAAGCCCAGGAATGAAATGTGATAAACAACCAAATTTGACTATAATGAAATTGTAATTTCCAATTTTAGTTCAGAAAATAAAAAGGAAAAGTTTTAGAAATGGAATTTCTCTTATAGCAACAAGATATTGAAGTAATAAGTTTGAAGTTTTTTAATATCTTTATGATTCACTCATTACTACTTTTGTCCTTTGTGCATTTGTTATGCATTGCACTCTGTAAATGGAGTTTTCTCTGTAGTTTGCTTTCCTTCTTTAAATAAATAATTCTTTTCAAACAGTGATTGGACCAGAGAGATGATTTAAGAATAATTTATGTCTTCTGAGCTTAAAAATTGAATTTAACCACTGAAATTAATACTAAATATCAATGATTGCAGATACTAAATATCAATGGTTGGCATACATGTATAGCATACTGAACTGCAAAATAGTAAAATGGTATGAACAATAAAACATTCATTTTCCTGCAAGTTATTTTTGAGCGAAGGAACAAAGAAAAGAAAAAAGACTCAGATTTATAAATCTGAGAGTACATGAATTTTAGAATACCATTTTACACATATACAATACGAAGCATGCCTTTATCTTTTCTAAGCCTGTAGGAAATATATTTTCCACCAAATTCATTAAGTAATTTATAAACGCCCATGGTAAACTATTTTACAATCTCTGATTAGAACAGCTGTCTCTTAATAACCACTAAGTTACTTAAGCACCACTCTTAAGTCTCTTAATAATAAAAAAATATTAATAAACGCTTTGACCATTTAATAATGTTTTAACATTCAAATTAATTATTATTTTGAGATAGTGATGTGCACCACTTAACGCTGAAAAGAAGTGTTGCGTAAATTCTCTCCAAATTTTTTAATGAAGCAAAAATCTATCACAATTCTTCAATTTCTTATCTAAGGCCATAAAAAAGTTTATTGATTTGTTAATTAATTGTTAATTATTCATATTAATTAACAAAACAAAGAATTTTTAATAAGCTAAGTTAAATTCTTTTTTTAAATCCATCTCAATCGCAAAAATATTGGAATGTACCATTACTAGAAAAAATGGATCTTTAAAGGATTAAGAAGCCGGTTTCGAATTTCAAATACTTTTTTGATTTGCAAAATTCTGGGCGGATAAACAGAAACAACAAAACTCTTCATGCTTCAGACTGTTTCTTTAAAAAATATGAAGAAAAACAAGAAGAACATCGTCATAAAAGTTAAATTCAGCTGAAAATTTAAACTGATTGAAAAGATCATATTCCTCTAGAATGTACAATTTTTATAACATTCGCTTTCATTTATTCATAAATTTTATTAATTATCACGATTAAACTCAGCAGGAATTTTATTTTTCATCAACTTTTCCAGCTGCCGGGCAATTTTTCTAAAGGTATATAGCGACTCTTAGAAATACCAAAATACAATCAAAACAGTAAATAAGTAAAAGAACCGTGAAGTAATTCGTCTGATGCATTCATTACTGATGTAAACACCTAAATAGACGAAGTAGTTGCAATAGATCACAACAGATGACATTTGAGGACGCATTTTAGAAAACTCTAGTTACCTCGTGATAAGTCCGTAACAGATGGCGCGCAAAACAAGAGAAAACTCGTGAGTAATCCGCAATATTGTAATATTTAGCCCAATTCAAGCATAAAGTATTCAGAGTTGATCTTTAGAACTAGGAAAGGAATCAAGGAATCAATCCTTGACGACCTCAAAGTTATAAAAAGTGGATTGGTTTCAATTTCGCCTCAAAAAGTAATACAAAATCATTCTGAAAGAAATAACTGTTAATCATTTTTTCACGAAAAACGTAAATCAACAAGAACTACAACTGTAATCGAAGATATAACTGAAAACGACCAACGAAGGGTCACAATCACCAGAACGGCAAGGAAACAGGATAACACGTTCAAATTTCCACTTCGCCTTATGAGAAGTAATTCCGTCAATAAATTCGTGAATCAAAATAAGAGATTCAGTCCAACAGCCGTTTTGCTCACATTAGGTTTTGATCTAACCAACCTAGCTGATGGTCAAAGTTGGTATAAGCTGCGCTCTCCAGAAAATATCATGTATTTTGCGATCTATGAATGTGATGAACAATGAAAATTTTTATAAAAATCTACTTCTCAGGTTTATCTATAGTAAAAGGTGAAATTTCTACATCCTCCTAGAAGCTCTACTGATGAAATGCACATAGTTGTATTTCGTAGCAGAATACCTTTATTACAAACAATTCAAAAAAAGTTTGGAAGAGCTTGCATAAAAAGGATATAAGAAGGTTCATTCAAGGAGTGCTTAGTTTTCTTCGTCTAAACTATCTTTATCTGAAATTAAAATATGAAAGGTCAACTAAGCTTAACTTGTATAACTCGGGACATGCCACAAAGAAATATTTTCCAAAATCATGTATGTAATTGATAGAAAGACGGGAAAAGAAACTCTTTGGAATGTGCCATTGCAGCATAAAAAAATATGCTACATGGGCATAGATCGGAAAAGTTTTTTAAAGGATCAAGAAACAAAAGTAGACAGAAAAAACACAAACTATTATTCATGAATTCCATTAATATTCAATACTTACATTATATTCCAAGAATATTAGTCGGGACCTCAGATATTAATTTTCATGTTCCTATGCTCAAACACATGATACGCTTTGCTTAAGTGTGTCGTAAAGATCATAACTGAAGTCTAGAACAGTGGAGAATAGCGGAGAATGAACGTTATCTACCTAAATGTATTGAGCCTAAAATCTTTTGGGTGACGCATTATGGCATGGTGTAGTTGTCCATGGTTCTGTCATACTGGTTCTTGTGAAGAGAACTATATATGATGAAGATTGATAATTTTCCACTGAATTTGATAATTTTTAGATAATTTTCCACTGAACACGTTCAGGAAGCGACCGATTGCTATTTCAGCACTACTAGGTTCTATTTCATTCAACAGGCACAGATGTCGCAAAGATCTTATCGTAGAACAGTAACATGACTTTAATATGAATATTTAAGAACTGTGCCGATCTGCGGAAAGCTCTGATAATGATCCTGCAAACTACCTCTGGTTACATTAGTATCAGGATTAAAACTGCACTGAACAACACCGGTGCCATGAAATGAAACCTATCAATGCTTGATGAACAATAAGCATTCTAGTAGAATAGCTGTCACCTTTAATCCAAATTGCAGACCCACTTCATGCTTGCTGTAGACGTAGATACATAAGAGCTAATACTCATGATTCTTCGGTCTGTTTAGGGCATTATCACAAAATTCATAGAATGGACATTATAAAAGTCACCGAAGTCGCTCTCAAATCTAAAGTTCAACATGTGATTACGAATTTGTCAAATGCGAAAACATGTTTTTCTCTTTTTTTATCGATTGTCGTTCCGCATATGTTTTTATAAAGGGGTAAAATAATGAAGGCGCGATTGTATGTATTATTTAACAGCGAAACATCACTCTTTCATTCTCTTTTTACCTATCAGCGAAACAGAATAATTTAACCTTTAGACTGCGTTGACATAAACGAGAACTGCGTTGAATGCGGGAAGTGAAATCCCCACTTGTGCACATTCAAAGGTAAAAAGTTTTCTGGTACTACAGTACAACAGCCCGTAAGGAAAATGTTAAATTTTGGAATACTTCATAGTCATAATTCAAGCACCATTTTTTTGAAACAGTTAGTGATGAGATTATCAAGACAAATAGATTTTAATTGATGAAAAACAATGAAAGACCAAAAGAAATTTCTTTCGATTTCATGTGCAATGTATATTTTAGTTATTATGCTAGTATCTTTTATGTTTAACTGGTTATGCTGTTTTAAGTTATTTCCAATGAAATAAAACTTATTAAAAAAAGTTTCCTTTGATTTGTCCAAATACCGTTGCATGTTGTTCTGCGTAGTTTTAATTTAAATATCATTTGAACAAAATAGGCAGTTATGATATTATCAAAGAAAACAGTTGTTTTAATTAATAATAACAATGAAAGATAACTAATTTATATAAAAATGATTTTGCATTGCTTAGTTAGTTGATAAATCAGTTCGTTTTATCATTACGTAAGTACCTATCTCAAGTTTGACTGATTATAGTTCTTAAAGTTATTTCCAATGAAATGATACTTAAAACTGATAGAGAATAATTTTCCTTTGATTCTTTCAAACAAACAACGTAAGTTGCATGCATTATTAGTAAGCTCGTTAATAAGAATTTCACATCGCTAATACAGGGAATAGTAGGGAGAAAATTCTTATTGAGTTTCAACATTGCCTCCTAAGATCTCTTTACCGAAAGCTTATAAAAGAAGGAGATATTTTTTTTCTCGCTGTTCCGTTCCCTTTTTTGTGTATAAAAAATTGCTACATTCATTACATTTTTTTAAAAAGAAAGAGCAATCGATAATTTTATTTTATCGCGCTGGGAACTAAAAAAAAATCATCACGCGTTAAAAAAACATCTTTGATGCAGAACCACCCCTAAAAAGGAATTGTAAAAAATAAAGCTGCCTAAGACGCGGCAGAGAACAAACGCTGGGGAAAAAAAGTGCTATTTAAAAAACAACCTTAGACGGGATTATCTATTACTGCATGATTACAAAATGCAAATTGCAATTAGGCTGCAGCACTTTTTCCACTCTAAATTATAATAACTCCACCCTTCGAGGAACTTTTCTGCCTTGCAGTTTATGACGAAGATGATTTTTTTCTTCTTCTTTCGCCATTTTTTTCTCCCATTTTTTTAAATGTGTATAAATATATTTTTTTAGCTTCTATTACCCCCCAGGCTTTTTCTCAACATCTTGATGAGATACAAGCAGTGGTTATTTATTTTTATTTTACTTTATTATTGTTTTTTTTTTTCAAGTTTTTTTCGCCCTCCCCTTTATGCCTTCACCCATCTCTCCCATCTTTTTTTCTCCCTTAACTTTTGCTCACATGTTTTTTTTTCTTTTAGTTCTCTTGTCATCTTCTTCTCCCTCTGAGAATTGTGCGCAAAAAAAAAAAAAATTATGGGGGGGAGGGGAATTATCAGGGTGGGTAGCCATGTTGTGGGTGGTTGCTGCGGGGGGGGGGAGGTTACATTCGCAAAAACCTGGGTAGACTAGAGTGCCGATCTTACGGGGTACGGCTTCTGTTTTAATTTTTTTTTTATCTCTTTCTTTTTCTTTCTCTGTTTAATTTTTTTAAGAACAAAGAAAGGGGATGGTGAAAAAAAAAAACAAGAATTGGACAAAGGAAAAAAATTATCTTTTCATGCATATATATATGTATATACAAATCAGAAATAGGAGATGCGTTGGATTATTTTTTAAAGGAAAAAAGACAGGAAATAAGGCAATGGAGGCGGTAGTGACTTAAAAAACAGAACCTGAAACAATTTTTTTTCTTAAAAAAATATGCAAAGCAACCGTGGGACAGTTTTTGTTTGCTTCTGAAGTTTCCAGAAAGAAAATTGTATTGTTTATTTCGTTTCTCTTCTGATATTTAGTATCTATAACAATGCAAAATTTTTTCGAAAAAAACTTTTGAACATGTTAGTTAAAAGTACGAGAAACTAATGTGAAGGAAAAAAATTGTTTTCTGAAGTCAGCTAAAATGACCCGTCTTACTTTAGTTTGATGTAAAATAGTTGTGATGTAGTAAGATTTTAAATGATGCAGCATTTTGAAGCTCTATGAGAAAAGATACATTTGCATTTTTTTATAGCATAAAAGTTTGTAATGTACAGTAGAATCTCTCTTAATATGCACCAACAAAACCTCACCAATGACTAAACAGATATTTTCCAGATAATTGAGTGCATGTTTATAGAATTTACTTGTTCATGTATTGTGAAGCCATCTGCGGAAATTGCAGCATGCGAAACCTTTGGGTCAATTTTCTGGATCTATTGGTCACAATTAAATAAATAATATCGAAAATTGAGAAGTGTATGTTGATATATGTTTCTAGAATGTACTTTTTCATGTTTTGTGAAGCCATTTGTGGAAATGGCAGCATGTGAAACCTTTTGATCAAGTGTCTGGATCTATTGGCCACAATTAAATAAATGATACCGAAGATCGAGTAGATTATTTAAAATTAAAAACATTCATGTAATTTTATATTTCACAAAAACAAAATTAAACAACATTTTAAAATACTCCAGTATATTATTTCTGTTGTCATCATTCCTATTTCTCAGCTACTACAAAGCCTACAAAGATTAGTAAGGTAGGGGAAACTAATGATACTTGATCCTACATGATTTTCTTAGATTCACATATTGTATACAAAGAGGCAATGTAAATTGTAAATATATTTACAACCAAAAACTACTATCTTTGCTACCTTGTGTATATAATTCACCCAGTATTTAATTTCGATAACCCAATAAAAGAGAAAATAACTTTGGGAGAGGTGTGCGAATGTTTCTCGCGGGTTACTGGTTATACATATTATCACATGAAAATCACGAGTTGATTAGGGAGATGGCACATAACTTCGATATATGCCTGATTAGAAAATTGCTACCGGGATTTTAAAAATTCATTGTGTATATTACAAAGTTTCTAACATCATGTGCTGACACGGATGAATTGAATATTACTTTGTAAATGAAAATTTTGTGAAAGTCTGCAATCCTTCATCTGTTTCCTTCCATGTAACTCTCTTAGTCTGCGCGTCATATTCATCTTCATTCTCTGCCTATCCCACCGGGGGACCCCTCGAGTGCGTGTATGAGAAGCCGCAGGATAAGTCAGCGAGGTCTTCTCTCGATGTGGGTTCAATAATGGTGGTGTGGCTTGTAGGGCCCATCTCAGATTACTAGTCGTACCCATGTAATAGTGTAGTCGTCGCATGTGTTGCTCGTAATGGGGGCTATTGTGCGTTCGGCTTCAGCGCCTGTGTTTTTTGTCACGGCGGCCGGTGTTCTAGTATTACCCGGATGCCAAGGCAGGACGGAGTTCTCTTTATGATTCCTTCTTTGCCGCTTCCTAGTCGTATTTCTCCTTTTCCAGTACATGCTCGATCATTTTGTCTTGAACAAGAGAAAGTGCGACGGGAACAGAATTTTCTACATCCACCCAAGCTTAGGTAAAGAATTTAAGCACATGCGTCACTCCCAAAAGTCTTCAACTGAAAATATCAAAATCCTTTTATTTATTTTGCAAAATCACATAATCCCTTTTAGTGAAGGGTGATTCATCACTTAAGTATATTCCATAGTAATTGAGATTTCTATAACAAAAGAAATCGATTCTTGATTTTTGTAAGAAAATTAATTAAAAGAATCATATTTCCATAATAGCATAAAGATATTGTATAGTATTTATACGATATTGTTCAATTTTCGCACTACTGTACACCATCGTAACAATTTAGTAAGAAAATTAATTAAAACAATATTATCCATAATAGCATAAAGATATTGTACAATATTTATACGATATTGTTCAATTTCCAAACTACTCTGCACCATCGTAACAATATTGCAAGAAAATTAGTTAAAACAATCGTATAGAGAATCTTCTGCTGCTTGGGTTAATATAAGATTTTCGATTTAATTTGTTAATGAAAATAAGACTTGTTTATAAATGTAATTCTTTTTCTAAAGTTAAACAACAAAGTTAGTTCTAAGGTTTTTCCCTAAGAAATCAAAACAACAAAAATGTAAAAACATCGAAAATGTTTCAAGTTTCTGGTATATTTCTACGTCACTTACAATGCATGGTTACATAAATATTTTAGTGAGGTATTATGTAACCAATCATATAATAAAAATCCACCATTAACTTTTCCACTATTGTTTTTTGATATTGATGCTTTCCTGCTATAATTTTGGGAACTATAGTATAACTACAAAGAAAACGATTTTATCTTTGTCATTTTCAAATTTAAAAAGCGGGGATTAAAACTGATAGGAAAGTTATGGCCAAAATGTTGAAACAGCCAGAACAACTGTAATGATTTAATTATTTTTACAGTTATTATTATTAGTATTATTCAGATGACGTTCTGTTAGAAACAGTAGAAGCTTTCATGAACCAAGAAACTATAATTAGCCATTCTGTGTCGTAATAAAAACGACTGACCAATGTCTTGGCAGCTATCGTTGATGCTGCATTGCCCAAACTTAAGGAAAAAGAAAGTAAAACACCACAAGATAATCCTTTAGATCTTTATAAGGTGATGGGGCCTCAGGGGTGTAGTTTCTTTAGGTATGATGGGCGTAGCGACTCTGAGACACTCTTAGTGGTCTGTTGTCCTTTTTCTTCAGTTTCTACTATTACTATTCTAGCTCTCGACGGCAAGTGAGAGGCTCTCCATGAGAGGCCGTTGCTGCTCTTTTTTCATCGAAATTCGTATGGACAGGAAGAACCAGACTCGTTGGCTGTGTAAGGTGATATAAGGAGAGTCTTCCGGTGTGTCTTCCACTTCATGTCCGTAAGGTTTGGTTCAAATAATCAAAAGATTATAGTCGCCGGGGAATGAAGTGGTGTTCTGTTCTATGTGTGATGATAGGTTGTGTGACTGGCAGTACAGCCCGGTGCATCAAATTGTAGGTAACTTAGCTTCTTAAGTTGCTATCCTGCCAGGAAAAAAGGCAGCTTTCTTTGACTTGGCATTACCATTTGTTTTGTGCATTTGGGCCAAATAATTTACGCTTCCGAAAAGCAACCAATCAATTCCCACTAAAATCATATTTTTATGTGGCCGAGCATCGAATTCCATTTCAAAAGTGTTTCTCAACCTTTCAGTATTTGCGACCCAATTTTCAATCATAATTTTCATCGCCCCCTTCCTCACGCACTATAACAATGTATACAATAATAATATATTTTTGGTATTTTGATATTAAAGCTACACTATGGGCTTAATTACAAACCTTAAAAATTACCAAGAATAAGTATATTTATTGATATTTAGCAACTCCTATTCGCTGCATTGACAAAACCGGAATTGCTCTCTCTTATTATCTCTTTGTCTTTATTGTTCTGTCTTGCGTCCACCATATCGGACATTCTCACGGAGTCCGCCGAGAGGAATCACTAATAATTATTAAACATGTTTTTATTTTAGTATTCATAAATTAATTATTAAATACACTGTGCAGTACTGATACAATCATATTTATAAGTGTATTATATCAGTGTAAATGCATATTTTATTTTTTATTATGTTAGAATGTATTTTGTTTTACTTTCCTTTCTATAAAATAATAAATTTTGTAAATAATATTTTCTTTTCGATATGTTCGCGCCCCTAATCTGTTTATTACGCCCTATGGGGGGGAAGCCCCACAGGTTGAAAATCGCTGACTACAATGAATACATCCCTCTTAGCGCCACTTTAAAGGCCTCACGTATTTATATGGAATTCCTTCACGTTATCTTTGATCATTAAAAAGTCTCTTCATTGAGCAACTAAAACTCACCGGTGTCTTCCAAGAAGATACACAACATTATTCCATATCCTTTGTAAATGCGTTTTTAATCAATGATGAATTGGTGGAAATAAGTTGCTTGTTGTTCGGAGACTAGAACATAACGAGAATAAGCTCTATAGAATGAATCTGAATTCATCTGTAAAAGAAGCAGATTGCCATTCTTGCTTGGTCCACCGGTTTTTGGATCACGGCGAATGAAATTCTTCCCTTGAAATTGGTCTGAGGAAACCTGCGGAACTTTCTGTTTCTATTTCGCACTGAAAATGATCTTTGACAGGTGTTGTAACACTTGGCCGACCAGAAATTGCCCCTCTCAAAACAGAATTTTCAGATATGAGTTGATTCCTAAAACGTTAAACCACACTGGGAGAAGCATTAAGCTCTCCAGAAGCCTCAGCTGATGATAGGTCCACTTCTATCCTCCCGATTGTCCTCTGTCTAAGAATCAAGTTGAAGTCTTCTATTTGGGAAAGAAGAAGAAATTACTTAGGAATAGAAAATTTTTAACAATTTTCAACAAAGAAAAATGGTAAAACAATTTTTTTGTATGAAGAGAAATTTCAAGACAGCTTTTGTAGAGAATCCTGACTTTTATATTAATTTTCAAAATTCATTGATAGGCGCAAACTTTATATTGTAATTTTAAGGCATTATCTTTCTTAAAAACTCATTTTGCAAATTTTTATTCATAATATTTTATGAAAAGGACCTGAAACTCAAGTTGTAATCAGTTTTAGAGACTTGTGTATGTCTATTGGATAAGGTCTGCTGAAAACAACAATTGGACGGATCTGCATTCCTTCGGATGGGATTGGATTTGATAACGCAAAGGCTAAATTCTGCCATGCTGCGCTAAATATATCATCAAAGCCAAAACCTTTGGAAATCCAAGCAATTAATATTATGAAACAATCCAAATATAAAAAGCAAGAAATGCAGTAAAACTCCTCTAAGCGACCACCCCTACTTAGGTCGCTCGCTCAACTTCAATGAAGTGCATTCCGTTCCCATTTCTGACTTTGGACTTTTTATTTAGAGGAAAAAGGAGAGAAAGAAAGACAAAAAAATAATATACTCAAAAGCAACATCGAAAGTCGGATTGAAATTAATCGTTCCTTTCCCAATGTAAGAAGAGTGGCCGCTACCGGGGTTGAGCATTTTAGAGTTTATTTGTGCACTTCAGGCACTGAAGCAAACTCTGACAAAGAAGCTGCTGATATGAGTTGCGACACTCGGCAAATTAAACTTTCAGCTGAACAGATTCAAGAAAAACAGATGATATAATTGCTCATTCTTTAAGAACTACCGACGAAACAATGAAGGAATTTTTATCAATTAAAAAAAACTAAAAAGTTATCTCCTAAAAAGCTGAAGATCCAACGAAGCACAAATTGCATCTTAAAAAAGAAGTTATGGAAGAACTTTTTTCTTTAAATGGAATTCTTAAAATTGGTTATCAGAAATAACTAATTAGGGGTTGTGTTTAAATACGAATCTTGCACTTCCAGACATGGAACCCCTTTGAGCGACCAGTTTTCCTGGGAACGGATGGTGGTCACTATAGAAACGTTTCACTGTAGTGCATTTTCAAGACCCGGTACAACAGTAACGGTTCTGATTGCTCTAAGAGTAGTGGTGAAAGCACTAGTGCTCTTAAAAAGCTATAAAGCAGCTAAAAAATAATTTCATAAAGTTTTAACTCGGTTTCAAATTCACGAGTATCCATGTATTTATTCATGAAACTTTTAAAAATTAGTCGCTCAAATTGAAAAAGTAAAATGCGTCATAGTTGCAGACCATTTGAATGAATCACAAAACAAATCGATGTAAACACACAAATGACTCATTATCTCGGCAACAAAAGATTGGTTTCATTTTTAAGGCAATAAATACATTTTTTAAAAAATGTAAAATAATGAACCGGTAAGGAGGTGATCTTCCCCGTTTTGAATAAATAACAACCTTACATTAAGTTGCTTTGAAAATGTAAATATACCAACAAAGGAAACTTAAAGTGGAAGGATTATTTACTATGAAATTTCTGAATTTTTTATTAGGATGGCTATTTATGAATCAACAAGAGAATCTTCAATCAGCTTCAGAATTGAATAAAGCTTAACTATGAGACGGGAACATGTAGACAATGTTTATGTTTTCTATCTGATAAAGTAGATAATGATCTTGTTATATCTATTTATCTAGTTAAAAGCATTGTATAATTCGTTATCTACATCAATAAGGTAGATAAACTTTAGTTGATTATTGTTTACAGCGTCAAAAGAGGCACTTAAATGATTTCGACCGATAAAAAATATTGTTGCATGCAGTGGAATAGCGAATAGTTACAAGTGTACACAATTCAAATTCAAAATAACTTATTTTCTTATTTGTCTTTGCTTTTAAATACCATTTCTTAGTTGTTTGCAATATATATTTATACATATTTAATTTAACAAAATTGTTTAAAAAATTATATATGTTTATACTCATACTAGAAGCTCAGATGAATAAAATTTTTAAAGCAACATGAAATTTATATTAAAGTTCTCCTATCCTTCGATTTACGAGATAGATTGGGTTGCTGAAAATGCCATCTAATTCGAAATTGTGTAATTTGAATCAAATTATCATTTTAAAAATTGATGTACCTTAAATTTAACATATCTAAATGAAACTTCGTTCATATGCATTTTTTAATAATTCTATGAACCCATTCTTAAAGAAATATTCTTTGATTCAAGACTGTATGCATAGTAAAATCCGTAAAGTCAAATATAAAAGTATTTTGTCGTTTTTATCTTCATTTCGAGATAGCATAACTGCTTGTTTTTCTTTTTCGTGTTTTATCTACACCGGTGCTAAGGCTATTAATTTATTTGATTCAATAGTTTTTTCCCCGATTCTTTTTGTATAGATATGGTAGGAATTATTTTAATGAAATCCGTAACCAATAATTGTCTCTTATCTTTACTCACCTCCTTATAAATCTCCTGACATGGAGTCAATTCATGTGAAGTCATAGTCAAACAATAAACGTGCCATCTAAAATTTAATTGCACACGTTTTATGGATCTTTATTACTCTTTTCCATTGCTCAATCAATGAACATAACCGATGCAAATTACGATATATTGGAGCATTTAATGTGCGTCACGGTCGCGAGGTAAATGGCCCGACACATGCCATCTACTACATCTGGTTTTGAAACTATGAAAGAAATACTACGCTACGATTCGTATATGTGCAGTAAAAAATTATTTCCTACAAATACTCACATTTCCTCTAATATTCAAAGTATTAACTTCAAATTTTAAAGCAATGCTTTTCTAACATATTGGCAAGTATTCTGTAAGTTTCGTATAATTTGGTTAAAAAACTCTGCATGTTATAAAAAAAACATGTGGGAAAATTTGGGATTTTTAAAGAAAACCTTTATATCTTCCCGAATATCCATACTATTTTTACAAAAATGCATGTAAGCAATGTGCGTATTAAGCAAAACCATTGGTGAAGGTTTCAAATCCTTATCAGCTTTCTGTGAAACGGGGTGAGCCGAAATCATTTTTCGTCTTCATGAATTTCTGGCGGGTCCACTAATTGCCCTCGTGACCGAATCTTCAATGTAAATTGTGAGTTTAAATATATGTTTTAAATGGTCGAAGTTCAAGGAAAAATCATGCAGCTTTTCGAGATATATTCGAAAAAATGTGCAAATCTTAACAATAGAAAATTAAAAAATGTTAAAAAACAATAGAAAATTTAAAAAATTAAAACACATTTAAAAAGAAAAAACTAGGAAAAAATATGAAACAGAAGAAGTAATCAACGATGATAACAATACACCTTTTTTATTATTTTTTTACATTCTCAAGTTTTCTACTGGATATGTTTTTAAAGGTTTTTATTATGCTTGTTTCTTTCCTTCTTTTTATTCTTCTCAAAGGGATTTGTTATATTTCAATTGGATAGATTCAGAGCCACAGAGGGTATATTTTTTGACTTTGTAAGTCTTGCCCTCGACGCGATTTGGGGTTCTCCTCCAATTTTTCCATTTTGATGGGTTTTTTTCTTTTGTTTTCTTGTTTTTTTCTTTCATGTGTTTTGACTATTTTATTATTGGGGAATTTTTGTTGTTTAATTCTTTAGTGATGGGTTGGTTAGTTGTAGGAAAATGCATGATGCAATCACTGGATGCTGCTGTGTTTGGCGCTCAAAAAGGTGTATTGTTATCATCGTTGATTACTTCTTCTGTTTAATTTTTTTCTAGTTTTTTCTTCTTTTTTTAATGTGTTTTAATTTTTTAATTTTTCTATTGTTTTTTAACATTTTTTAATTTTCTATTGTTTGTTTTTGTATTTATTAGAATATACTGCATATGCGCCATTCTGTATAATATAAAGGGTTTAATTAATTTTTAATTAATTCAAGAAAAATATTTTTTTAATAATCTGTTAAATTTTATTAATTGTAACTGCAAATCTTAACGTAATTTCAAAAAGTATCCGGAATTTTGGCCACCACTGTAACTACACATAGGCTTAATCTGTGCTATATGTGTGTGCTGTCATTGCCTTTTCACTCCTTCCCATTGCGCAATCAATGCACATAATTGAACAGAATTACGGTAATGGAGTCATTTACAATGTGACGAGGTAAATGTCAACACGCATACCATCTAACTAATGCCGCACAAAACAACCTTGTCAGCAGTCGTCATAGCTCAGTTGGTTCTGTGGTTCGAATCCCGCCACTGTAGTTTTATCCAAGGACTGGTATTGTAATTCAAAATGTTATTCTTTGTTTATTTATGTTCTAGGCAGTTCTAGACCTTTCTTTAAAACTCTAGCTATATAAGTTTGGAATATTCTGTGAGTGTATAAATGCCGAGTCCCACAAGTAGTGAGCAAGTTCTCTGTTACGTTGTGTTACGAGTTGCCTCACAACCTTATAAAGCTACATTATTGTTAAATCATATTCAGTAATTCATTGCATCTTCTTGACATTATATACAAGTATATGCAATGTTATAATGTGACGAGGTAAATGTTCACACACATACCATCTAATTATATCTAGGCATACGTTGCTGCATTTTTACTCCTACTATATGCGCAATGGATTCCAACCTTAACTAGGAGTGGCGCATTTGACAAGTATCCCGTGAATATGAAGTGAAGTGATATATGTCAAATGCGCCACTAATACGCGTGTAGCACTCTATATCATCCATTACCCTTGAATGGTGCAAAGATGGCCATATACATGGTACCCCTTTAAATAAGGGTCACACCCCTTAACTTCCGAATGACGGCAGCCATAGTAATTAAAGTGTTGCCTACGTATAGTGATATAGCTATGCGCTACGCGATGAGATCACTTAAGAGTCGCAAACTCCGGAGTTAGCGTTCCTGTCTCCGAAACGGTACAAATTGGGGAAAATGTCAATTACAAAGTTGTAGAGAGTTATCGCTTAAGTAAAAAAAGACATCTTGTACGTATTTATACTAAGAACAGAACGCTTAAAATGCGCATTTGATTGTTTGCGATTTGCGGAACTGTGATGTCACAAAAAAGGTTAAAAAGAAAAAAAAAACAATTAGATAGATAGTTTTATTTTAGGTGCTCAAAGTGTTCTCCGTCATTTGCAATATTGATTTGAGCTCTTGTTTGGATTTCACTTTGCACGTTTGGGCAAATAGTTGGTGCGCTAGCACAAGCAGCAGTAATACGTCATCGAAAGTCCTGTAATGTTAGCGAAAAGGTGGCATACGCCTGTTGTTTTAGTTATTCATACAGGAAAAAATATAATGGAGTCATTTTTTGCCCAAAAAATAAAATTTCATCCTTTTGCCCATGTGACGTCACAAATTCGGAAAATGCGAACAAACAAATTGGCATTTTAAGCGTTCTGTTCTTTGTATTAATATGCACAAGGTGTCTTTTTGTACTAAATCGATTACGCTCTACAACTTTGTAACTGACATTCCCCCCTATTTTGTACCGTTTTTGAGATAGGAAAGCTATATCGGAGTTTGACACCAGGTAGCGATGTAAGTGGACTCATCGCATAGCGCATAGACATTTTACTATATCTAGACACTACTTTCAAGACTATAGCTGCCGTCGTTCTAAAATTAAGAGGATATGGCCATTATTTAAGATGCCACCCTGTACATGGCAAATTTGTGCGTCAGAGTTCTTGAAATTTACATCGAATGAATTTGTCAGAAATGCCGCTGAATGTGATATTGTCCACTACCATGTCATAAAAAATTGCTGAAATGATTCATAAATAAGATATAGTTCAATTTACGCCCACTTCTTATGACTGAAGCGGTGATTAAGAAATCTTTATGTTTGTAGATGTCAGAACGTTTGCAATAAATGGAACCAAATTTCATCATTAAACCGAATTGGTATTTGAAATTCTGTGTAAAATTGGGAACAAATTCTGCCACCTGCAGAACCATTCACATCTGCTTCGGTCTGGCAAAGATAATTATCTCTTGATTTTGGTTGGTTGTATGTAACGAATGCAAAATTATTAACAAAATTATTACATCTAAAGGAAATCGACACTTAAATGTTTATTATTCATCAAAGACAATGTTATTTCAAATCATGAATCAATTAGTTTGAAAAGAAAAAGATGACAGAAAGAATCCTTCAACTAAAACCAATCAAAATAAAAAAAAATGGTAAAGAAATGCTTTAGTTTATTTTAACGTAGGATGTAGTTCCTTCCATTGGATTCTCAGGAAGGAATTTGATTCACACGCCAAAACGCCACAAAAAACGTTGTATGGGAAATCCTCTGTATCTCGGTAACTAAATATGTTAAAAACATAACTAATGTTTTATTTTAGAGATAAAGGGTAACAACAGAAGTTACAAAAAAAATTGAAAATCTGAATTGTAGTTCAGCGATTACTGAGTCGCAAAGTTGGGCAAAAATACGCATGAATTGGTGACGCTATCCTCTATATCTCGGTAACTACATATGTTGAAAACATAACTAATGTCGTATTTTAGAGACAAAGGGTAACGATAATAAGATAACCTTCGAGAAACAAAAGAGAATCGCGAGTAACAAAGAGAAACCGAGAAACTTCGAGAAACAAAAGAGTCACGCTAGTAAAGTAGTCCCACGCCTTTAACATCAGCAGCTGTTTGAAAAAGACAGCCTTCCGTCATTTTTTTTATTCTTTGATCATATGGCGAATTTGAATTTTTTTTATTTCGAAACGCAATAAAATTTCGAAATTCCGAAAACAATTCATTACTACTGATTAAATTCTCAAATGAATGACACCGCATACATACGTGTAAGTCTTAAAGTAAGCCTGGTACGTCAAGATTCATAAAAACATAACAAATTGTGGATTATTTAGAGAGGGTAGATTTTCGTGTAGGACAATATAGGAACACGAAAAGTAGTTGTTAAAATGGATAAAGCAATCTATATAGGAAATCTGATGCTTCTGCATGACAAATCTCTGCTTCTGTTAAATAGCCGAAGATCGTTCCTGCAGCCACAGTTTTCTCTCCGCATTTAAGAAAAAGGTGTTTAAATAACTCGGTTGTAAGATGTACTTGTTTTGTTTATCCACCTTTTTGCGCTGTTCAGCCTTCCATGACACTTTCTGTTATTTTAACATTGTTTTGAATACAAATATAATCAATTTCACACGTTCAAGGACAGCTGTTGTCTGTTAACGTGAACAGAAAAAAATTATACTAATTCGATTAAAGAGACAAAAAAATTCTTAGATGTTCATATACAATTATTTGGCGGGTTTTCATCGCATCCCATTTTATTTTTCTGCTTTATGATGCATGGCATGCATTTTGCTCATTTTTCTGAATTTCCTGGATTGTCGATATCAAGAAGTACAGAAAATATAACCAGCATGAATGAAAAAAAGAGACACAACCAAGTGCCTTGCTTGAATTGTGATCCAGTTTCTACTTAATCAATTTCACTTGAATATTTTTCGAAAGTGTCAGTCTATGAAATGATGTAGCTAAAGGGGGGCTGTCCGCCCGGGCGACAAAATCAAACATGCCGGAAAACAATTACAATATTAAGAAGAGCAGTGGTACGAACACAGCCATTGTGTATATAAAAAACAACTAGTGCGATTAATTCTTTTTTTCATCGCCTTTTGTCGGTAATCTGCCGACATGTGAAAGAAAGACTAGTGATGAACGCACAATTTCGCAGCCTATATGCAGATATCGAGGATGTCAAAAGACGAATTACGAAATTAGTAAAACGTTTTTTCCTCTGGAATTTATGTCCCTATGTAACATGCAAAGGAAGATCGGCCTGTTGCAAGTTCATCGTGGGTGCAAAAGTTGCATCTACGCCACTGAATCTATCAGGCTCATTTTAGGATTCGAAGATTAGAAAGAGAAAGTATTGTAATCGTAAACTTTTCGACCTCGAGATTTCGATGGATCTCCACGTTTTAGCCTTCCATCAGTCCGAAAGAGCCATGTTTGGAATCACCTCTGTTTGTCGGCCTTTACCTCAAAATTGTAAATTTGTGCCAAATTTTGGATTAAATCCCTTCACTTGAAACCTTGTTCGCCCTAGTGCATTAGGGCACGATAACTCGGCAACGAAACTGTTGGCATGTCGTGAGTGTAAATTACAGAGTAACGCAGATACCAGGCAGTTTAAAATACAAAAGAGCTTTAATCCAGTTTACTTAAGACATGCTGCTGTCCAGTTAAAAATAAAGACATGCTGCTGTCTTGCAGCTTACACACTCACTGACAGCCATCCATTCGACTGACTATACTGCTACTTGCTTTAAAAACATAAATGAACAATACATATAGATTGTAACAACCAATCAACTTCGACTAGTGCCGTAACTTCGGCTACGTCATGAAAATCAACCAATGAGATGCTTTCATTCAGTGACTGAACAAGTTCATTTGAATTCCAACAGAAACGGCCTGGAGTAACTTTACCAATCGGGAAAGGTAACGGTATGGTGCCCTACAAAACGAACGTATTTTTTTAAAACAAATCTATAATGTCTGCGTTGTAAATGCCAAACAAATCCTTACATAGAAATACGCATATTTTACCTGCAAGTATGACTTAATAATATCATGATGAGAATTTTTAAACTTCAACTATATTTAAGACTAGCAGTAAGCGCACGGTGTTGCCCGTGAAATCGGGACTGGGTAAAAAAAGCCAACAATGACAGGAAAAAGTTGTGAAAACAAAATCAAAACAAAAGATTCACATTATTGATTTTCAATGACATTTATCAAAACAGAAATGTATATATTATTGAGATGACGATAACGCAAATATAATGACGTCACCTGCCGGAAGAAATTGGATTGTAATGCAAGCATATGACGTCACCTGCCGTGAGGAAGGTTACGCAACAACCAATGAAATTGCAACAATACGTGCTGGAATCGTTCGAAGAAATCTCGCTGTTAAATCTAGTTAGCAAAAAAACTGTTTGAACTGATCAGGGAAAAATTAATTTAAAAAAAACGAAAAAAGATATTTTAACAGTTCTTGTTTTAAATACGACATAAACGTCCCAGTTATAAGCTGAAAAAAATGAAAATTCTAGAGATGTTAGAACGTCAGATGCGATAATTTGAAGAAATCTTTATGAAAAATTACCATAAAAGTGACTATTTTAAAAAATTTCTCAAAATTCAGTAAATTACGTTAGATGTACGAAACAAACTTCATTAGAACAGAAATCGTTTGTTCTTTCCGATGAGGTGGCTGCTTTTTTTCGTACAATTATTCGAAGCCATTCGAATAAATCACGGCTGTTTTTTCTCCGCCAGATGGCGTAGCCAGGGCGAAACCGAACGAAACAGCGTGGCTCTTCACCGTCGGCGTTCAAAAAAATTTTCTGATCCCATCAAGAAATAAATTAATTTAAAATCGGAGAAATAAAAGATTTTAACCGTTCTTGCTTTAAATCAGAGAAAAATAATTGATTTACTATCATAAAAAATTTGAAAATGAAATGAATTTTTTTTAAAGTGACTATTTTTTAAAAAATTAATAAAATTCAGTAAATTACGTAACATTTTAAGTAATAACATTTTTGACTAAATGCGTCGTCAAAGGGAGACGGTCTGTCTGTTTGTCAGTCTGTGTGTATGTGAAAATGATAAGTCAAAATCGCAACAAGAAATATAGATGAAGTTTTGTATGTGGTCAATTTCAGTATTAAGGCGATGAACTTAATATTGAATACTTATTCGTCAACTTAATTAACTAATTGCGTTTTTGAGTTATCGTGTTCACATACGAACGAATAGACAGACTGTCAACCCGATGATTATTTATCTAAATGAAATTTTAGACTCAATCAGTCTCAATCAACTGGAAGAGGTTCAAAAGTCATTCTTTGTTCTCATGGCTGCAAGGGTGGTGCCAGTGGGGGTATCCGTGGGGGTCAGAGCACCCCTGTCGGGGATTCTGTGCCCCCCACTCGGGGCAAAATTTTTTTTTTTATCTCGTTCAGCAACTAGCTATTAAACTAGTAGAAAAATAGCGATCTGGAGAAAATTTGAGAGGGTCATTATTGCACCCCTCCCCTTTTTACAACAGGTCGTTCAACACGTCGGGCAGAACGTGGCTCTTCCCGTCGGGTGCACTCTAATGCCACTCCTGCATGCGTCTCGAAACTAAACACAAAAGACTTTTCATTATTTAACTATGGGAGAAAGTCGTGGAGAGAACATTGCCGCAAGGTTATGTTTGTACTTCGTTTTTTTAAAAATACTATTTATTAGATTTTATGAATTTTTTATTTCTTGTTTATTTTATATATATTTCTCTATTTATTACGCTTATTTGTATTTATTTATGTTTGCAGATACTTATTATGTTTGCTGTTTGTATTTTATTATATTTACATTCGCATTTGTATTTTGTATTGTGTTATTTAACTTTTATTTTTTTGTATTGTATTATCTAATTTTTTGTATTTTATTGTATTCTAGTATTTTGTTTTGTATTACTTTAATATTTGTATTGGAATTTTTCTTCCCGCCGACTCGTCACATACTTTACACCTCTTGGGTAAGCGGGGTCGGCGGGGGCAATAAAAAAAGTTTACGTTTGTACCTTCACTGTATTGCATAATAAATTTCTTGATTCATGAATAAATTGGAAAAGAAGTCATTTAATTTTTATATCCCAGTTGCCAAGGAGGACCTATAATGGTTCGTACAATATTAAGGAGTTAACTTACTAAATATTGTTGTAAATTCCTTTTTGAAATTAATTCAGGTGTTTACAAAAATTGGAAGTGTTCTTTTGATTACTGTCATTCTTCCAAATAAGGATGGTACAGTATTACTCCGTCTTTTACACTTTTCTAGGAACCAGAGGAAAGTGGTGTAAGTGTAAAACGCGCGAAACCATTTACGTAAGTAAAAATGCTCTGAAATCAGAGGTCACCGATAAAAAGTGTTGTAAGCGACGGGAAAACGTTAAAGACGGGAACTTAAATGCGGGGTAATATTGTACTTCTAACTTGTGGTCAAAAATTATTATGCCTCTATAAACCAAATTTCTCAGATATAGATCAATAAAGATCTTATTAAAGTATAAAAACTAGCATGATCATTGAAAATTTCTATTGATGTTTTTTTATTTTATAATTTTAATGTTTTCAGGAAGAAACCAATTTTTGCTAATGCTGATGACATAAAAATCTATTTTTCTCGGATTTTCACAATTTTTTTAAAAACTCAGTTTCCATGTACATAAATAAATATATTTATTATTTGCACTAGGCGGTGTCTCAACGCGTACGTTTTAATAAATCGTCGCTTAACAAGCAACACCACCTGTCTCATTTTTTTGAAATTTCAAAGAAGAAGATTCAAATGAATTATTCGCAACCAATAACGAATATTTCTAAATTTTTTCCTCGTCTGGTTGGAACATGCGGTCCCGTGTTCATAGCAGATGTTAAAAAAATTCCGAAATACTCGATATTGGTTGTGAAGAATTCACTTGAATCTTCTTCTTAGAAATTTCAAAAAATTGAGATAGGTGGTGTTGCTTGTTAAGAGACGAAATACAATTACTGCAAGTATGTATATGTTACCGGCAAAGTATGAAACGCCGGCATTCTGTAGAATGCTTAGGCATTTTAAAACAAAGTATGAAATATGAGAATTATTTGAATATGTTATATGCTTTCCCTAGGCATTGTATGTAATACCTAGGGATTCGATGGAATGACAAATGTTATTTAGGAAAAGTTTGAAAAGAAGGTCATGATATGGTTTGTATTTATAAGGCATGCATTCTACAGAAATACAAATAAAAAAAGGATGCCATTAAAATTGTTTTTAAGATTCAAAATACTTAAAGGAAAATGAAAGTTATACAAAGCAAAGTTTATGCCTTTCTATTAAAGAAAACAAAATAAAATATAAGCCTACTTGTTACATCAAGAAAGTAAATGATTTTATTTTGAATTGCGCTTAATTTTATTTCCTACAAAATCAAATCGACGATGTATTTCGCCGGTTTGTCATTTGGCATTGTATAGAATGCCTAGGAAATGTGTGAAATATTAATCGTTAAATACTTTGTCTAAAAATGCCTAGTCATTCTATAAAATGCCGGATTTCAAACTTCGCTGGTAACATATACATTTTTCTTTGGACTTGTTAGGATGAGCCTGTATGTATGACGTTGATACGTTTATTTTCATAACGTAATGAAGAAAATCAGGAACTGAAACTCCAAAAATATATTCTTCGGATATGGTCTAAAGTTCGATTCAGACCTACAGTTTGGGTATAAACATCAACATTAAATTTCATCCTTCTAGCTTGTAGTGAATTTTAGTTATCACGCTGAAATAGACGGGAATTAAATTTGTTCACAATCTAATACAGATATAAAATTCAGATAGTAAAAACGGATTCGTAATAGCACCTATCTAACTCATATTTGTTCTATGCCTTCATGTTTACATGCACAGGGAAGGTTGGTAATGTTTATTGGTGCAAGAACCATATGTGCCAAACATATACGAGAAGTACAAATAGACAGACTTCCCGTAAACGGATTTCGTCGAAAAATTTATACAAATCTACAATTTTGGCGCAAAGGCCATATACCAAATTTTATTCGATTTTTTCTTTGGCTCGATTCAAATCCCGCTCGTTCCGTTTTTGAGTTTTCGCTTGTACTGACAGACAAACCAAAAGACAGACTGACAGACCTAACTCGAAAAATAGTGTTTTCGGTACCAGGGAGGTAAACATCGTGGAGATTTATCAAAATATCAATGTCGAATTAAAACAAGAATGCATTGGGTATACTTCGGGTATTGGAAAGGAAAAAACAACGATAATGAATTAGAATTGGAAAAAATTGAATTATTAAAGCACATCAAAAAAGACATTTAAAAACATGTCAGGCAACAAACTATGTAGTATTTAGACTGTATTAATGAATTTGACATTGGAATTACTTTTCTGATATGGATTCAAATGAAACTAAACTAGAAGACTGTACATTGAATGAATTCTTAAATTTCAACAAATAATGCATTCGGAAACAACGCGAATAGAATAATAAATCCTTTAATTGATTAAACTATATAATACAATATTTCAGGCATTAATATTGTCATTTGATGTTCTCAGTCACGTGTCGAGGCAGATGACCAAAATAACCTTAAACGCGTTCATTTATCAGCAGTTAGCATTTCTTTCATAGTATTTATGTGGATGGAACTTCCATTTCGACATTCATGGAGACATCTTTATATCACTTGCCAGTCAATGTTTATGGACTCTTTGCCACTGAAATGAAACTCGTTCGGTTTTGTCACGTGATCTAGAGCATGGGAGGAGCAGTGCTGTCGCAACTAGTCTGATAACTTCGTAGCGTTGGACAAGTAGCAATGATGTAACTTACTGGTAACCCCGACTTGCGAAACAGATTACAGAAAATATAGATGATACGATTTAAATTCAGTCCAAGTTGAATGTACGATTTCAGATATCTTAAGTAAGATATTTTCTTTTTCTTTTCGTTTGGGGGGTTTTATGTTCCTTTATAATGATACAGAAATGGAAGGAAAAACAGCTGCAGGAATCTGACGATAGTTTTGTACGCTTGTGCAAAAGTGGGCTTGGCCACGTTGTGAAGGATACATCTTTCCATTAGGAGTTGTTTTTAAATACTGTGGCTGGATTAAAGGTGTCTAAAAGAGTGAATACAGACAGAACTACAAATGGCTAATTATGAACTTCACTTGCAACAAAGATGTAAACTCCTAAAGTTTCTTTGTAGATTATGTTCAATGTTAATGCCACCAAAGATTCTGATGATATCAGATTGACAATCGGCCTTTTGCCAAGTATAACGTATTCGTTCAGCTAGAAAAAGAATATTAATTTTTTTTCCCAGGTGGAGTCGCCTGTAAAGATGGACACCAGCGGTCAAACGGTAGGATACGTTTGGGGATGGATGCACTTGGGAAGACCGGGAGGAAATTTGGCATTATTCCAGAATCTTTCAAACTGTAACTGATGACTGGACATTGATTCCAGAGATGTTGATGAGAAACAGTACTAGTAGGTTGCGTTGTCGAGGCTGAAGTCCATCTGAACGATTGGAGCGAAACTCGCTTCAGCTAAACAGTGATTGCCAAATGTGATGACCCCGTCTGTTTTTTTTTTTTTTTTGTACAAAGTCTTATTATAATTCAGATATATAAACTATGCATTTAATATTAAACCTCTGACTGCTTATCCCGCGATTTCCGTGGGCTGGAAGAAAATCTATTTTCTGCTGCACCCTGCGATTTTTTCAAGCTAATGGGTTTACTTAGTACAGTGAAACCTCTCTGAGCGGCCACCCCTCCGTTCCGAGAAAAATTGGCCGCTCAGAGGGGGTGGCCGCTCTGAAGGGTTTTCGTTACAATTACAAGATAATTGCTATAATACATAATATAAACAACTTACTTGATGCTGTTGCGTTGAGCACGCAAAAAGGTGTATTGTTATCGTATTTTGTTTAAATCTTCTGTATCTTTTTTATACTATTTCTTTTTTTACCATTTAATTTATATTTCTATTATTTGTTTCTGTATTATATTAGAAATAGCTGCATATGCGCCATTCTATATATTACAAAGAGTTTTAATTAATTTTTGACTAATTAATTTATAGTTAATATCTTTGTTAAATCTTGTTAATTATAACTGATAATATAAACGAGTCTGATACATATTTCTTATTTAAAATGAAGTTTGAGACTTATCTAAAGAGAAAATAGTACTTTATTTAATAATTTTTTACATTTTTTGAAAAAAAGGATACAACTTGTGACTGTTTTAAGTTTTTGCCCTTCTCGAAAAAAAAAAAAACATTTTTTCAAGTTCGTTTTTCAGTTTAAAAAGTAAATCTCTAACCAATGCTTTCGTTAAATGGGATGGGCGAACCCATCCGGCGGCCGTTCAGAGGGGTTGGGTGGCCGTTGCTAAGGGTTATTTTAACATTAGGTCTATGGGCCGAAAAATCCGTGCCACGAAAAATTTGCCGTTAAGAGGGGTGGCCGCTATGTAGGGGTGGCCGTTCGAAGAAGTTTCACTGTACTTTTAAAACGTTGACGATGACGTGTCCACCGAGTCAGTCAGATAAAACTATGAGTATAAAGTACTGTCTTGGCAATCTTTTAAAACGTTGAATCATATTATACTAATAAAGCCTTCCATGTAAATAACAATTCGCTTGGTTCGACGGTATTTGAACATGTTTTCAAACGTTGCATCTAAATAGTAATTTAAAAAATAATTCGGCAGTCAGAGAGTTAATGCAAATGTTATACTAGAATCAAATATTTTACTCTAAAGTTTAAATGTTAGTATCTGTGTAGCTGAAATTTGATTCCAGTATGTCACACAAGTTTATCAATTGATGCATGTTTGAATCAACTTTTAAGGAGATAAAGAAAAATGTTTCAATTCATTCAAACAAAGTTTTTGGGGTACACAATAATTTTAATGATGCTTCAAGCAAAAAAAAAAAAAAAAGACAACGACATCATTTTCGGAGATATGGGAGGGCAAGCAGTTGCGAAAAACAGCTAACAAACTTCTTGAGATTGACTATTTTTAAAAGCTATCCAGTGTCACTTTCTTTCTTTTTTTTGTCTAAATGCATTAAATAGATAAAATTTGTCGAACTAATGAAAATAAGGAGTAATATCAGGACTCTTTTGTTTTTATCTTTAGAACTTCATTCGATCGAATAATTTTATTAATTATTGCTTAATCGTTTAAGAAGTTGCTCCGATAATTCACGATGCTCGCAGTTCATTAATTTACGTGCTTGACTTTATCATGCTATTTCTCTTAGAGCTATATCTTTTCACATGAAAAGTTTTGAGGATATGAAAAGTATTGAGCCAGAAAATATCCACATTTCTTGGAGGTGACTTCTACTTACATATTTTAGAATCATCAGAAATTATTTGATTAAGCAAAATACGAAGTGAACGTAGGTAAAATTATTAAATAATTTATCTACTATATGTATAGAATTTTGAATAAAAGTAGCAATTTAAAAATATTTATCCTATTAGTTTTGTTAAAATGTTATTAAATAAGTTAAAGGGAAGCAGCATGGTAGTATGAGACAATTAATATAGTTTATGTTTCTCAATAAAATATTCTGTGCTATGTCACTAAAGGTATACATCTACCATTTTGAAGACTGGAAATAATTCTTTTAATTTCGTTTCCATCCAATCATTGTTGAAGTTTCCCACTGGTTTATAATTTCTAGCATATTTGAGCTTTCTTCTGTTATCGTCTTTTTATTGTCTCGTACTTTATGTCGCAAAAAATATTACTTAACATGAGATAAACTATTTTATTATGCTTCCAATGTTTTGATTTATCTGCAGTTGTTACAACATTCAGATACTTATTAGCGTTAAAAAAATTAACATGCTATTAAAATCAATTCAGATTTTATCTGATTCACAGAAATTTTTAAGAATATATGACATCCATTAAATAGACATGGATTTACTTTAGTATTTAGAAACCAAATAAATAGTTCTATTTGTGAAATGAAGATGGCAGCACGAAATACTGTTGAACATTCAGTTTCTTTTGTCCTTTTCGAATTTAGTTTTTAATTCTACGTCTAGATGGCAGCAGATGTTTTCACAAATCCTCATCAAATTAAATGAAATTTCATAAAGAGAACCCACAGAGACTAAAATATGTAGGGAAACATGGCTAATTCCAAAACTTTTCATTCGAATTTTCGAACGTAATTTGAATTTTATTTTCTCTGGTTCCATGAATATGATATAAACATGTTAAAATGTTAAAATAACATATGTTAAAATATCGTCTATAGTTCCAATTTATTATGGTTAAATCAAAGTCAAAATTAAAAATTCCAAATAATGGTTTTATTTTTGAATCCTTTTCGTTAACCAAAAGCGCCCGTACTTTTTGTTCGCTGTGTGATCGTAAGTGAATAAATCTTAAACCGTCCTTATTCACTCTGGGATTTACTGCTTCACAATCAAATAAGCAGTAAAAAATTTCACTTTTTAATAAAAATTAAATGTGAATGGCACTGATTGTTTTGATGTCTTATTGCAGAATTGTTGCATTCATAACTATATTCATTGTTTGATTATTAAAATTTCCTATTTATTTATAAAAAATTTTAACTTCATAATTATTAAAAAAATAATTATAAGCACCATTTCTTATTATCGCACTATTATTTAATATTTATTTGTGGAAATTACTTATTATTTATTTATTAATAGTGTATTATTTATTGAAACTATTAATTAGTAAAAATAAATCTTTATTGCCATTTTAGTTTAAAAATTGTCGTTATGTCTTCTGATATGTCGTTATGTCTTCTGATATGTACTTCTTAATTCGAATATTTGGATATATTGAAATTTTATTGTGTTTGTCATCAACTTGGAATTAAACTATTTTCACTGTATATGAAATATAAAAAAAAATCATCCTCGTTGAGGCAGAAGTCACTAATTCCAAAACTATAGTTTCGAGATGTTGTCATTGTAAACTTAATTTATTTTGAATCGTTATGATAAACAGTTAAATTTATTTTACAGATTTCTATCTCCCACGGTTGATAAAACTGAATGTTGAGATAACAGGTTTCTATCACGAAACAATTATTTGCAAGTGATTTCTGCCTGAACGACAATGAAATAGACTTTGAAGATCACCATTCTCTTTAAAACGACAAATGTAAATTATAGCTCGAAATAACATCTTTTCTCATACTTTCAGGCAGAAATGCGATGTGTTCTGCTTAATCGCAGACAAGTTGGCGGACATCTGCCATTGTTTTATATAGCATTTCACAAGTAATGAAAAGTTAATGTCCAATATTCGTAATATTGTAGAACATTTTGGACCACTTGAATTAGAAGTGACGCAGTTTCAGAAGAGTGTTTCTAAAGGAGATATGACAGCATTTATTGATTATATTGTCATATATAGAATTATTCTACTGTTTAAACTAAGCTGGTTCCTTAAAAGTGTGAAATATAAGAAAACCAGCCTGTCTACTTACGACCAAATAATAATATTACCAACTGGCTAAAAGAGGCCAAAATGTTTGGCCCAGAGCACGGTCTTAAAACTACAGATTCTGACGCTCTTCGGTGTGACACCATCTCCTGTTTGTACAGTGTTTAAATAGTGACATTTGTCCGGGATATGCAATGCCGGCCGAAAGACCCCACTATCCTGGTCCGGAGAAAACGGCAGTATGTGAGACACATTACTGTCTCTAATTTCTTCCAAATCAGAAACCAATCGAAGTCGACAAGGTTCATCTATTTCCCAGAGCATTATTCTGCCCTACCGCCAGGAGAAAAACCCTGCACAGGCTTGTCTCACGTAGACGAGTCGAAGAAAGGAGGGAAACGGATATAAAATCAGCCGCAACATTTGACAAACTAAGCGCACTTCCGTTAGGCGAGAATTTGTTTTTGATCGAAATACAAAGCGAAATACGACTTCCTCCGATTTAATCTGCTCCAAACGAAATGAAGGCCTTTGCTTCGCCCCCAAATGCAGTGGAATATCCCGTTTCCATAACGACAGCCACTGGGATGTCTAGTGTCTAGGGTTTTTCTCGTGGCGGTAAGACAGCAGAATTTTTCAGTCTTGTATCGATAACACGTAGCCGAAAACCATAATAGGCTCCAATACGCCAAAACGCATCAAAATTGAAATGTGAATGACAGCCAGTTATGTTGAGACGAATCTCTCTTCTGCATTTATTCCCATGATGCACTTTTCCACGCCTGCATGAAGCCTCAGAGGTACATCATCAGGGCTGTGTGCAGAGATCAATCCAGCTAGGAAATGAAAGTTTGATAGTTTGGAGGTGTATTTCAGTGGTTAGAATTAGACTATAATGGTGCAAGTTAATACCCAGATAAATATTTTGAGTGATACCCTAAGTGTAGGTAGCCTCAGTGTAGATAGAGTATTATACATTGAACCCATTTTCCAAGACAATGATTATCCCATTCATTGCACCAGATATGATCAGACTGATCCACAGAACATGAATTTGATGTCCTACAATTAATTTTGTCAGCAAATTACGAGAAAATTTTAGAAGTTTTTAAAAATGTTTTATTAACATGTTTTCAATGTCCGTAGTCACTAGCGAAATTGAGGACCAGATAAATGAAAAATAAACGAAATAGTACAGATGCTATAGAGCACAATGGTGACACCATGTTGCCTCGTAAGATCCGAGCTGCGATCAGGGCCCATGGCGATTTAATGAAGTATTATTTCTATATAATATTTTGTTCAGATTGTTCCTTCACGATTCATTTTGATTCACTGTATCTGAAATCCGTGGCGCCATCTAAATAAATCAAGAGGAACTTCTGATTATCTACTATCGCTTCACATTCTCTATTGTAAGGTTAACATCAGAAAAAAATAAATTTTTCGTGATACTTTCTGTTTATAAAAAGAATTCATTCCGATTTTTATCAAGCGTTGTTTTTACGCATGAATTTCGAAACAATAAACTTTTGCCCAGAAACAAAAATTATAGCAAAATGATTCATTTCAGTTTTAAAGATTATTTTGATCGGATCTTGCATTGTTTAAATATGCATACTCTTATATTTTATGCTTTTTAGTGTTTTTTAGCAAACTATTTTTCTGTTTAATACATTCAGTTGAAAAGCTTTCTGATTGGTAAATGAATTACTTCTAAACACATAATAATTAATTTCTAATTATTACTTCCAGAACTTCAACTGGAAAATTCTATGTCAGATTATATGAGGGTACATTTTATTATATGAGGGTACAATTATTTAAAGTGCATTTTTTCTCTTCTGCTTTATTTAATTTAATAAAAAACTGCAGTTACACGAGTAATTACGATTTTGTTTGATTATGTTATGTTAATTTTTGTTTATATACCCAGATAGCACGTAAGTTTGCAGCAAGTTTGATTTTGACTTGTCATCGCAAAATTTGACGCGTCAAACTTTAATCGAACTTGTAGCAAGTTCGATGTGACAAATAGCGCCACTTCCTTTGCAAATCAAACTTGCTGCAATTTTGCAAAACAAGCTTCCTGCAAAGATAGCACAATAAAGAGATAATTATTTTTGTCTCTGTTTTAAAAAACATCCGATTTTTAATAGCATCTCCTAGACCGTAATTCTTTTTTATTAATTCAATAAATCAATGATAATTTGTGAAAAAAATAACTTTTTTATAAAAAAAATTTTTGAAACATTTTCCATCTTTTTACTAAATATATCACTCTCACTTTAAAGAAAACTATATCGCCTTTTTCTTAATGTTGAAATTTTAACGTTTATAAACAAAATTAAATCTAAAAAACAGTCAATGTTTGTTGAACAATAATAACTAGACATTTTGTCCCATTTTAAAGTAATTACTTTTGAATTCTAATTTCATAATTTATTCTACTAGCAAAACGTAGTTATTAGCGAAAATCGCTCTCTCTTTGACTTCAGATCATATTCTCAACTCAAAAAATTAATGAAATCCAGAAAATAGTTAAAAATAAATCGTATACGAATCGAATCGAACGATGTATTAGCGAAATCTATCTTCTCCTCTCAGAGTTCAACTGGCTCAATGGTTAGCGTCTCGCAAGTTCGTTTCATGGTGACTTCGGAGCTTTCGTTAACTTGCTGCAAGCTTGCACTCTTGTCATGACAAATTTGTGGCAAACTTGCACTCTTGTCATGACAAATTTGTGGCAAGCTTGCTGCAAACTAAAATTGCTATCTGGGTATGAGCAACTCATCCATATATATATAAAACCAACTTTGAAAATTTTGCAAAAACCTTAATTTTAACCAGGTAATATAAGAAAACTAAGAATTGAACATATGAAAATAATTACATTAAGACTTAAAATAAAAATTGTACATATAATTATTGTACTTGATAAGAAAGTAATACTTAATAATACTTGAAAAAGACAATCCAAACTTTGGAATTCCAACAGTTAAAATGGCCAGCTAAAATTTGGACTAGCTCTTTATGTTAAATCAGATTTTACAGCGCTAACCATCCATGAAGCCTAGAAAAACAGAAATGGTAAACACCTTAAATAAGAAGAAAGAAAGAGCATTAAGAAAAGATAGAATATATATATATATATATTTCGGAAATATATTACAAAACTTTGAATGTCATGAATTAGATTTACATCAAAACTAGGTATTTCTGAACATATTTTAAGTGTTTTAGAGATAAATTGTAGAAGTGGTCAAAGAGAAGAATGCATTTTAATGCAGATGAAGATGAAGCAGAATTATGGTTTTAAATTACTGAAAGTTCAGTATTCTGCAAAATTCTTTTAATAATAGCAATAAAGCAAGTTGATTTGGCTTAACTTATTGTTTCATAAAATAAAAAGAAAAAAGTGATATGTGTCTTTCCAAGCTAATCTATTTTATTTCTCATTTTGCATTTTTTACAAAAAGTAAATTAATAAACAAAAACATATTTTAAAACCAGATCTACTTAGAAAAAACACAAGTGGGTCAATCAGTTTTATTTTACAGAGACACATGTTCTAAACGTTACATTTTAAAAGCAGTGTATCGAATCTTCTGACTGAGGTATCAGTCTAGAAAATGCCAAAATGTCACCTTTCTTTTTGTTTCTTTTCATATTTTCATTATATACAATTTGTTTGCAAAGCCCAGAAAATTTCCTGACTCGAACTCCAGTTAATTACAACAAATAATTATCATATTTAAAGAAATAATGTTATTTTGTTTAGCAGTAAGCAATGTAAAATTTTTTGAAGATATCTTTCCCTTTGTGGGAATAGTTGAAGTGATGCAATGTATAAAGCTTAAATTCAAGCTAAGTGATGTGAATCATACGATTTCAGTTGAGTGGCTTATCACTGTATTGAATGATAAAATTATAAAAATCTTATTCCTTCCTTAATTCTTTTCATGTCCACATTCGAGAAAATTCCTTTTTATCTGAATAACGGGTATTGATGAAGTTTTATTTCAAACATAAAAAAGTTATATAACACTTGTTTCCAAGAAATCGCTCTTAAAGTATTAAAAAAATGTTGATAAAAGAAAACTGTGCTTATTTGTTATTTCTTAAATGTTACAGAACTAAAAAAAAATTAAGTTTACTTTGAAAGCAAAATATTAAAACGTACGAACTATATCTACATTATACCCGTCATAAATTCATAACAAAGGTCTCTTCTAGGAAGCAAACTATTATTAAAACTTTCTTTAAGGTTTCAAATTTTTTATAAAATTATTTCAAAATTATTCACAATTCCATATACTAACATTGTCTTATAGAAACCATATAATTATAATAATAACCTGCTTCCTTTGATAAGTTTTTAACCTGTTTCCTTTGACAAATTTTACGAGACTTTATTTTTATAACAGTCGAAAACACATAAAATTACTAACAGAAAAAATATTATTGAAACGTTCAGAAGAGCAAATAATTCTCTTAACTTTAGTTGAAATAAAGTGACCAGATTTTCTGAATTTTAATCCAGGACACTAACTGACTATAATTAGTGAAGTAAAATGAAATATAATAAACTATAAATAGTAATTAATTAATGAAAAAATTGTGAAAAGAAATTAGGAAGAGATGAAGAAACATTAAAAATAAGTTTTAGTAGTACTTTTAAGTGCAGGCTGATTTATTTATATTGGTCATATTAAGGCCTGCTACATTCTATGCATGGTAAAAATTGGGAAGAATTCTCCAAAAAATAAATTAATAAAACATTATGTCTGTTAATCAATATATATATATATTTAAATTTGAGCCATTTATACAGAAATTGAAAAACTAGCCCAATAATCCGGAACATTTAATTCGAATTCGGGACAAACCCGGGACTAAAAGCCGAAAATGGGAACGGCCCTAGTTAAGACGGGACATCTGATTACTTTAAACAAAATATTTTAATTCCTGTTGTAAGAAGATTGATTAAATTTCAAATCGATTTAGAATCTTGATATTCAATTCTATGTAACGAAATAAAAATACAAAAATTGACACACTTGAAAAAGTGTACCGATGTTAGGTGTTCGAATACCTCAAAAGAAAAAGAGGAAGCAACATTTAGATGATAATATCCAAGAATTTAAAGGTTTTTAAATCTGAAACAATAAAATTCTTTAAATGGAAACAAAATGACATTCGCGTGTAAACAATAACAAATTACATCCACTCATAGAAAAACGGAAGAATCCGAAAGGTGAATACGTTCGTGAATATTTTCTGCTTTGTTAGCAGGTATCTCAAAATCTGGAATATGAAAGAACTGTCAATGAAAGTAACACTTTCTTTCAGGTCACAAGCCGTTCTTTCCTAAAATTTGTCGATTTAAGTAGACCGAGAACACGACTGACTTCCTATACAGGACAACAGGAACTATCGGCTCTATATAGGTCTGCAGCGGTCGCAAATGAGGTTAGCAGACTAAGTCAAGGGCAGAAGTATATAAAAATAGGTCAAAATGTAGAATTCGAGTGCTAGCGAAGGTCGGAGATGCTCTGCTGCATGTCCTTGATCATAGCGCGGTATCTGTACGCAAAAACACGGAAGGGAACTCGGAATATTAAAGGTTGCGCAATGCGATCGCAAGGTAAGCGGTAACTGTTAAAAGTAGTACATCGATAAGTATGCTATCACCCAGAATGAGAGGGTTGCATAAAATCTACTATTATGTCACTTGGACAGATGTTTCAGAAATGGATTATTTAGTGTCGTTTTCGGTTTTGATTATAGATCTAGTTTCAATGTTACAGTTCCCTTACAAACGTATTTATGGGTCAGGGTAAAGGAATCCAAATATATAATAGGTTGCGAATTTTGACGAACCTCGGAGGTTTATTATTATTTTTATATTAAAATGAGAGCACGTCTGCTCTGTATTGCATGTGAATGTATGTGACACTATGTATTGTGGAACTTCCTTGATTGAAACTGACGGGATTACACCAAAAATTCCATTTATCCAAAAATTCGAATTAAGAAGCATTGGATGTAGAAATGGGGTCAGTAAAAGAAAGCGACAATTTTTAAGTTAAAAATGACAGTTAAGATTTATTTTTAGTATTTAACAGTTTTAATGAATGAAGTTATAATAATTATAGGTAAAAGTTTTAATAACTTAAAAAATAATTTCAATACACAAGTAATTTTCGCCTTCTAAACGGAACATCCTTTGAATACTCGTATACATAACATGTTCTTGAGCGGTCATAATGACTGATATTCCGGCCAGAGGGTTAATAAAGAAATAACTTTCAATACAAAAATTGTATAATGGAAGTTCAAAATAAAGAACATAAACCTATCTAATGCGTTCAAAGTTTCTTAAAAAGCGTAGAATTTTTTATTGCTTTTTTTTTTATTGAATCCATTATTGTAGAGTGGATAAGTCTTTGAGCGAGCTTTAAAAATTATTCACTGGTGACACAAGGTACGGAGGTGTTCAAAACATTTCAGGAACGCTCAACTAATGAAACAATAAATGTAAACAAATTTTTACAATTTTTCGTTTTGACTTCAAATTAACCAAGGTAAATTCGAATTATAGACGATATTTTAACATTTCGTTAATAGGAAATTCAAGGGACCAGTGAAAAATTCGAATTACCAACATATTCGAATTAAAAACATCAGAATTAGCCTTGTTATTCTGTGTGTATATAAGTAAGAAAAGTCTAGAATTCTAAATAAATTATATTAGTTTTATTTCCGTTTACCAATTTCATAAATCTTAAAATGAGAATGTTACTATTGTGATCCTTCAATGAAAACATATACGTCGTCAATTTGACTCCTGTTCTAAAATAGTCCCTTTTGTAGTTGTTGACGTATTTTATGAAAACAGACACTAAAGAGGGAGAATTTTTATTTATTAAAATACTTTTATATATAACTTTAATTCTATTAATAAATAATGCAGTTAATTTTAGGAATAACAGTTATAAGCAATACGTTTGCGCACTGCACCACGAAGGGAATGCAGATGGACCAGTTATTAAGCGTGTCGTTCCGATTTGAGTTCTTTATTGGTCCAAGTAATTTGATAGAAAAATAGTCTGTTGTTGACTCTGGCAGTGATGAATCTGTTTGTGGCTCGATTTGATTGAAAGACACAATCGACTTGAATCATAAAGTTTAAAAAGCAATCGATTAAACTAGAGACTGCGGATTCTATACGGATGGCGACTTCTCCTCAACTGGCACAAGATCTGTATACAGCTAGGAGGAGGGGTCTTCTCTCTCTCCCTAGAGAAGAGGGATATTAGTTGGACTAGGATGGGGAAATCACTGCGACTCGACAACTCCATTTCAGGATTAATGGACATTTCATTTTCTTGTTATATCTATTCAGCCAGTCATTCACGAGTGCTCCACTCCACGTAAATGGCGTGGTGGGACTCCACGACATTCCATTGTTTTAACCCGTCCATTTAGGCAGATAATTCACGGCTACTCTACCAATACAAATCTATCCACTACTTGTCACTATGAGCCCCTACTGCGGCTACTTCTCCTCCCGTCATCAAAACGCGAACTCTAGAGCGAGAAAGCCTCACTTCTTCCCTAACTATACAGGTCGCATTTCAGCATTTATGGCCCAGCTGTTCAAATGGAGCGGTTGAATATTCAGACTGGTTGGATATCCAATTTTTCGCTCCACACAGCTCCAATTCTCGTCAGTTTTTCGCATTGCCGATGGGTTTTGGCGTGAAGCGGTCGTGAATTTTTCAAGACCCACCTATAACCTTATTAAAGGGATTAAAAAGAAAATGTGTTTCTTAGTCGAAACAAGAAGATTAAAGTCGATTTCTCGCTTGAATACCTAGAAAAATTCAGATGTAATGCCTTATAACGTTCAAATTCGTTCTGAACGTTCTATTACGCTCTGAATTCTGAAAAAGAAAATCGTGATGGGATCTGAAAAAAAACGCTGTATCAAGGATTGTTTAAATGCTACATAGAACACTATATATAACATTTAGTGGCTTTCCGAACAGTGTCTGTTTGAGTTGTCACTTACTATAATTCAGAATAACTGAAATACGATTCCGTATGGCAGTTACTTCTATCTTTTGATGGTTTACTAAGCAAATGTTCCAGTCACACCACCATTGATAAATATCAAAGATAAACTTAGATATTTAGTCTTATTACCATTATATAAACCTCGTTATTTACGATGATTCCATTGATGTTATGAAGCGACTATCTGCTGGAAACTTACATGTAGCAACAACTATATTCAAATTTGCATAGATAATGCACGTGATTAAGACACGATCTGTAATAACGTACAGCATCCAGAGTCGGAGAAAAAGTTTATTTTCATTTTCGCCTACAGATGGCTGTACAGTCGTATAAATTGGACAGAAGTTTCGTATTGCGAAAGCATAATAAGGTTTGAAAAGGCAGCAATTTTATACACTAGCTGGTAAGACTTAAGTTTGATGTGCGGTTTCCCGCCAAGTTGGCAAAAATCACGCCAACTATGAAATACTCGCCAAAAGTCCGCCATATTTTCATTAAAGGGTTGCAATAAAATAACTGACGTGCACCACATTTGGAGAGAAATCGCCAGTAAAAAAATCAACTTTGGCGAACGCACATTAAACTTAAGTCTAGCCCACTAGCTGTAAGAGAAAAGTCTGCAAGTTCGCTTGTTCTGTAAAATTTTATATTATCTTGACAAATGAGAGAAAATAAGGAAAAATTTCTCACATTTTGAAATTTAATACAAAAAAAATTTGCACCCACCGGCTGCAAAATAATTCTGGAAAGTTTGAAGCACTGTGGACATTTCATTAAGTATCTTATTTTAATTATTTATAGAAATCAACTTCTTAAATAACTATTTTACTTTCTAAGGGTACCTATATCGCAAAACAATTCTTATATAAAACAATAAAGAAAAATTTCATAATGTAGGATATATAATATTTAAAAGTGTGCTACCTGAAACTATTTCATTAAAAATATTTTAATTATGAATGAAAAGATTCGATAAAAAAACCGAAATGTATCTTAATATAGTGGATCTTTAACTTCAAAAATTCATGTTTCAAAGCAAGAACAACAAAATTAAATATTGGAAAAGAAAGGATTGTCAGTCAATTTTTGAAATTATTCAACTCATTAAGCAACTAATGAACAGGAAGAACTAATAAGCAACCGTTCATATCATATTAATGAAACAAAACGATAATTCTTGCTCACAATTAATCCTAATTCACTTCATAATTATGAAATATGATTTGGGTTTTGGTACTTCAAAATAACAATTAGTTTTATAAAGAAACACTAGAGGGCGATATGAGTTATTTCTCTGTTTTGCCGTGTAAGTTTCTTAAGCCTAGAGTTTCTTTTATTTCAATTTCAAAAGTTAATTTTCTTAAAGTGTGGGGATGAAATTTATGCGCTATATCGCAGTGAGTGCATTAACACGTTAGTTGACAAGACTCACGTCTTTAATTCGAACCATCCACCTAATGAGATGACTCCTTCTCTGATATCTCTTAACTACAGTAGAAGAGGGGTCATCTGAGTAGATAGTAGATATAAATTGTGAATTGTATTTGATTCACATGGCGATTAACCCATTGGCATACGATTTTATTTAACCTCCTAATTAGATGCCACCCATTTGGGATATTTTTTATTATTTCAATCTAGAGCATTGACTTTCCCTAGAGCATTAACCCTTTGCCTTACGTTTTTATTTAAAGCCACCACCCGTTTGATATATTTTTCAATCTATTTAAGATGGTAAAGGATACTCTAGACATTTAAGCGTGGCCAGGTGATTTTTGAATTTAAAATTAATTGTTACATTGGCTTAATAACGATTTAAATAGCAAAAATTCTGTAATTCGATGCACGTGTCAGACCCGCCATTGTATTTTAATGGGTTAAAGTGTTAAGAAATCAATACATAAGAAACATTATTCTTGGGAATATTTAATCTAGTCAGAACTAAAGTTTGAAAAAGACAAATAATTTCTTTCGAAATATATCTTTATTATTTTAACCCTTTCGGCCATAATGGGCATATACATCTCGGCGATTAGACTTCATTTCCTATTGGGTAACATAGAGAATAACGCTTTTTTACATGTTTTATCAACATTAAATTAAACTAATTTCCTTAGTTAAATTTTAATCATACAAAAGTCGGGTCAAAAGGGAGACGAGGTGGCAAGGCCTTGGCTTCTTGGCATCCTTAACCCTTTCGACCCGACCTTTGCATGATTAAAATTTAATTAAGGAAAGTAGTTTTATTTAATGTTGATAAAACCGGGATCGAGACCCGATTCCACCGAGTATCCTCCGTGTATGTGGGGCTGGTGCACGCTGAACCTGCATTCGGGCGTCTGGCGCACTCATATGCTGGCGTGGCTTGTAGGTCTAGAGAGCGGAACAAAAACCTAGGTGTTCAATTCTTCATTTTATCACGGCTCAAAGTTACAAGACTATAGCAAAAATTCTTCTGTTAATACGAGGCACTACATAGTTTAGTTAAATTGAACTAAATATTTGGTGAAGAAGATCACCACCGATTTATTTAAACATTTTCATCTTGTGATAAGTAATGAATTAAAAGAACATTTACTTTACTATTTCAAATATCTGATTAACTGCCTATAATTCAGATTATTTATAATTATTCTCTGCAACAAATTAAAAATATTTTATTATTTTTTGGCTTATTTTTGTTATTATATATTAGCTTTTACATTATGCTTTTGCACGTGTATTCTATGTTGTATGTTATGAAGTATTTGGATATATTTTGGAATTTTAAAAATTTTGAATGTTAATGTAACACACAAAGTTGTTTAAATGGAAAAACGTGCTGTTGGTAACTGTCATCAACTTTCAACTGCGTGCTTTTTGCAGGACAGAGGAATCTCTATGTATATATTTTTAACTTTTACATTACTTTGAATAAGTACAGTTTTTTTATGAATGACATTTACATCATCTTTAGGAAATCTGAAATAAATTTTTTTGAATGATTTTTTTTAATAGCTGGAGTACCATATAAATCTGCATCTACTGTTTCTCAAAATGATCATTTATTCTGAATTATTTTTTTAGCTATTGAGGTTGTTTCAAATAATCCAAATTTCAAAAAACATTCTTTGTCTCTGCACAATAATTTAATAAAATCTAAAAAGAAAAAAGAAAGAAATAAGGTTTTATCGAGAAATCTGGGAGGTCACGCAATGGGATCTCCCTTTTCAATGCAATCTATTATAACACCTCAAATGCTATTCAAGAAATCACTTACCGTTTGGACATTTACTGAACCACTCAAAATTTCATTAAATTGCAAAGAAACTTGAGAACTTTCCTATTTTAAATGTGACTGCAATTCATAACTTACAGTGGCTCAAACAATTAAGGATACACTTCGTTTTTTGCGCAAATTAACACTTTGTATGGTGAATAATAAGCAAAACATATAATTATAACAAAACTTTTTGCAGAGGCATTAAACTATGGACATTTTACTTTGTATATACACAAAATAAAAAAGAATTCATTAAAAATCGTATTATTTATACAGCTTTAAAACTTTATTAGGCAAATTTTGCGGTCAAAAAATTGAGAATACACTTATAAAAAATATGTTTAACTGCCACAAAATATTTTCTACTTGGCTGCTATTTCAATATAATTTTGCGTAATCTTATCTTAAACCTTTTCAACGATCATTTTCATGTGATGAAGTTTGTTAGATGAACTTAAAGCCAAACTTTTAAATAGAAAATGGCTCCTCGAAGAGAAACCAGTATTGATGTACGGAAATTCGTATTAAGATTATTTAAAAAAGGACAATCTTATCGTGAAATAGCTAAAATTGTTGGTAGAAGCCACACGTGTGTCCAGAAAATCATTGGAAAATCTAAATCTCTAATTGGGATTCATTGAAAATAAAAGTGGAAGAGGAAGGAAATGTATTCTGAGTAATGTCGCAAAAAAGAAAATTTTGAAAGAAATCAAGATTAATCCTAAAGTAAGTGCAGTCAAACTTGCTGCAGAAACTTCTCAAATCACTGGCAGAAGTGTAAGTGCTTAAACTGTGTGAAATGTAATTAGACAAGCTGGATATAAAAGTCCAGTTGCTAGAAAGAAACCTTTCATCAGCTTGCAAAATCAGAAAAAGCGTTTGGAGTTTGCAAAAATTCATCAATTGAAGACCAATAACTTTTGGAATAAAGTTATATTTAGTGATGAAAGTTAATTCAACATTTTCGGCAGTGACGGCCGTCGCACCGTATGGAGAAAGCCCAAAACTTCTTTGGATCCAAAAAATTTACGCCCTACAGTTAAACATGGTGGTGGCTCCGTCATGGTTTGGGATTGTATGGCTTCAACCGGGGTAGGAAATTTAGTTTTTATAGATGGCATTATGAACCATATGGTTTACTTGGCTATACTTCACAACAGCCTAAAAGTAAAGTGCTAAAAAATTGGGTTTAGACGGAAATTTCATATTCCAGCACGACAACGACCCCAAACACACGGCACGTAACGTCAAAATGTGGTGTCTTTTTCATTGTTAGTTAGTTAGTTTTTCACAGTTACACACACCACCACAGTCCGCCTACATCAATGTCATAGAAAATCTGTGGGCCACACTCGAAACAGCGGTCGAAAAACACAAAATTAGAAACAAGGCCCATTTAAAACAAGTGTTGCCAGAAGAATGGTGTAAAGTATCTTCAGATACCATCAAAAAGTTGGTCGAATCGATACCACGACGTTTGGAGGACATTATAAAAGCCAAAGGACATGTAACTAAATATTGACACTTTCTTTCTATGTGAGATATTACAAAAAATTCAGAGGTGTATTCTCAATTTTTTGAGGTAAAAATCTGCATATGTTTATTTAAAATGCTTCTGAAACTTTTCATTTTAGAAGTTTTCCTTGATTGATCCTTATTTTTACTTTAAATTAAACCATTTGTTATGTGTAAAAATAAAAACATGTTTGCACTTCTTGGTAATGAGTTATTTATATTGAAAGTTGGATTTATCAAATAAAAGTAAGTTGTATTCTCAATTGTTTGAGCCACTGTATGTGCTATTCTTTCAGAATAAATATTTTCTTTTGGGCACCTTTAGCATGGGACTTATGAACATGATACTTATAACTTTATAATTAAAATATTCTTACAACTACCCAAAAATAACACTATTGATACCTAAAGCTTTAAACTTATAATTCTAAATTCCCTAAGCTATAAATTTGTGGTGAACAGAGAGTAGATGAATAGGTACACTTAAAGTTTTTACGAATGATTTTTGTTTATAACTTTTTAGCATGACTTTTATTCAGTTAGTTGAAACTTTCATATAAATGCTGTTAATGTGAACTTAAATGTCGCATACTATTTATAACTTGTAATATAAAATTCCATTATATTATTTCAAGAAAGAAAGAGAGGACGAATGTGAATATTATCGTCTGATAAAGGTCCTTTTGCAGGATTAGTTAATCCTGCAAATCGGAGCAAAACAATTCTGAAAATGGCAATTTTATTCATTGCATGAAATCAGAACTTACTGTCAAAATAAAAGTGCACACATGTAAGTAAACAAGATGTGACTTTGCACTAAAAATGTCAAACGATTTAACCCCCTGACCTATGGATTTATTTAACTTGCTAATTAGATGATTCCTCCTATTTGAGATAGTTTGTTTTATTTCAATGTATTTCAGACCGTAAAGGATACCAGATACATGTAAGCGTGTCCGTGGGATTTTTGTCTTTTAAATTAATTACGTTGACTTAATTACAGATTAAATAGAAAAAGTTCTGTAGTTCAATACATGAGACAAACTTGCTATTATATGCAAAAGGGTTAAATCAAATATCATTAAAGATTACAGCTTCTTTCCAATAAGAAGAAAGAAACCAAATAAAATATGTTTTTAACTGATTTATAAAGATATACGAGGTGTTAAGAACTGGACTTGACCAACCATAATTTTTACTAAACTGAGTTAAGCATGCTGTTGAAATGGAAAATGAATTTTCTTTCAAAACCAGAATGGATCAAAATAATTTAAGCTGTCTTGTCTAGATGGCAGCACGTGTCAATAATTTACTCTAAATTTTTATAGACGGATGCCTCGCCGAGTTTAGCGGGGAAAAAAATGTCACTTTGGTTCTCAACGGCGACGGCGCAAACAACACCTTGATGTCCGAATTGATTTAACTCCTAATTAGATGATTAATCCTACTTAGGAGATATATTTTTGTTTTATTCCATGCTATAATTTATTTTGATTCTCTTATGATTTTTTTCTCTTTTAAATTAATTGTCACTTTAACTTAATTACAGATTTAAATATCAAAACTTCGTAATTCGATTCGCGAGTCAGGTACATTGTATGCAAAGGGGTTAAAATGCTTCAAACGCATCCTGTGCAAGACTGAAAAACTATGGATTAAAACTATTCCAGAGTGTCCCCTCCCCCAGTGGTTGCAGAAGGATTTGTTCCATAAAAATTACATATTTGTAGGTAAACTTTAAGTGATTAATCAGCAATCAGGTTAACATGATGCCAAAATTGCGATTTACGACTAGATTCATAGCTTGATCGAAGGTTTCACAACAAACAGTTTCCATTTTTTTTGTGTGCGTGTGTCCCATTCTCTTTGTCAGTTCTGAATTTCATTTGCACAATTTAAAAAACATGTCACTCCATTTTCTGGAATATGAACCACATAAAAAAGAAAATATTTGATATTCGCTTGAAATATATATATATTTTCTCCTTTGTTATTAAAAGGGAATCAAAATATTTCAGGAAGTTTATCTGGAACTGGCTTTCGATAATATTTATTGTATAACAATGAAATTTTCATACGAGAAATTTACTTATGCTAATTTGCAACACCATGTAAGCCCATTCCTTTCTTTGTATATGAATTGTTATATCACGGAACGTGTGATTTTACCGAAATGTGGAAATGATATCACATTTATGCTTTATTCACGAAAGTGTCAATAGGAATTTTCATTTACATACAATGACAGGCTCCAAAAATAGGAAGGCAAGTCCATGAAAAGATGTACCAATTATTATTTATAAGTTTACCATAACTTTTTTAGTTGAAATCCGGACGCAGTTGGGGGGGGGGCCGGTCTTGGGGATCAAAGTATAGTACAAAATTCTAAAATAGGTGCTTCTACCAACGATCCTCTTTCATAACACTACCACAGGGTTTAAAGATGTGAAAAAAATAAAGATGTCTGAAAACAAAGAAGATACAATTTTTATTGAAAATTGGTAAATCAAAATTGCATTAATGAAAAACAGATTTAAACAAAGGAACCAAAACTTTATATTTTTAATTTGAAAATGGATCCTGGATAAGGAGGTTCATCCACTTTCTCATCTCTATAGATACTTTTCGGATGAGAATTTTATTCAGGGAAGTTTTATCATTTTTAAATTTTTATAGAATTTTGGACAGGATGAAACGAAATTCGCTTTGACGTTCAGCAATTCACTTACAAATAGCACGGACAGCTTCCCTCTCTCAGCTGTCCAAATAGACCCATCAACAAAAAAAATTCATCCAGTGCCAAAGTACGAACAATGATTTTTTTCATTGGTGGAATGAAATCAGCTTCTTCGAATACATCAGATGTTCTCTACTAAATTTCCCTCTCGCCGCATTGACTGGCATAAATCCGGGCACTAACGAGAACGTGAGCTAGAAATCCGGACTTAGGGTAACCCTAGTTATTTATCACTAAGTTTTATTTTTAATATCTTTCAACGTATAGGGCAGTTATAATTAAATTTTTAGTGCCCGGAGATCTAAAGAGTTTTATTTACTTAACTGAATATCTCAAAATACTACCATGTTTTTCAAAAATTCTATTAATTATTAAGTATAAGGTGGATAAGAATTTCCCTTGGTTAGAAGAATTAAGCGTCTCTTTTTAGAGCAATGTTGAGAGAAATAGAGTGGTCATAAGAAAGAAAGAAATCTCCGGTTTTGGTTGGTTTGTGTTGGCCTTACTGCGCCAAACAATGGTGGAAATAGGACACTCTTTTTAATATTTCCATGTTGCAATTTTAAAAGATAAAATATAGAAGATGGTTTAATCCTTTGCACTCTTTGTCGAGTTTGACTCGATATTCTGAACGATGCATCTTTTTCACATTCTTGTTAGATAGCGCTTATTATAAAAACTCTATAATAGCAAAAACACAGATTAATTTTTAATAATTGAAACAAATTAATAACAATGTTTTTCAGCTTCCTATTTTTTCAACTGAATTATTAGAGAATTTCCGAAAGACTTTGATAATTTATTTAAGAATGTTAATGTTTGGGAGAAACTGTCTATGAAAATATGAAGCTATATGACTTTTCTAATGAATGCTTTCTCTTTTTTTTTGTTAGGAATTACATGGGTTCTGATTGAGAAAGAAATGGATTCCAGTCGATCACTCTCTGCTAAAGAACGGAATTAAATGCAGTTTTGCTGAATGAAAAATGAAATAAATGGTAACATGGTGAAATTTTATCGATTATCTTCTGAAATAAATTATATTTAGGGGATGAACTTAGATAAGTGTGTGATGAGAATGATTTGCTCAATAGAAGTAAGTCAAAAAAGACTTTTACAGTGGCTGCTACAAAAAGTTTGTTGAAATCCGCTTCTTGTCCTTTTAAAAAAACACGAAATAGAAGTAGTGGTGTTCAAAAATTTTTGAAAAAGTTTCCCTGCTGTTATTTCGTTGTACTCTGTTCGTTTTAATAGGAATTGCATCATTTCTGTTCGAAATGACTGGATTTAAAAAAAGTTTCACTTTTATCTGGAAAATCAAGAATTTTAGCTTTTGTTTAATCGAAATATACAGTCCATCTTTCTTTGGGCATGAAATGGGTAGAACTAAGCGGAAATTAAACTTATGTCCTTAATCTAGATCTTATCCAGGTTGCGTTGCTTGTTATTTTTGGAGAGACTATAACGATTGTGGCCAGGAACACTTTGAATTAGATCACGAACTTTCCTTCCTAGATGGTGATGGATTTGCTGTACAGTCAGAAATATTTCTGAAAAAAATATACAGAAAAGGCGGAGTTCATGGGAAAGTGGGAGTTCATTGGCGTGCGAAAAGAGATGAAATATGTTTCCTTAAGAAGGATTTGTTAATTCTTGACGATATCCTCACTATCCATTGCAGAATGTGGGATAATCAGGAATCGATCACACAATCAGGAAAATGTATTGCCGAAACCCGTATCGAAACTGAATGCATGACTTTTGTCGGAAACATTAAAAAATCTAGCAGCACAGAACTAAGTTGCAAAAATTTAGATTGTATTCAATCGTCATCAACAGTAACTTTTCTTTCGTCAATGAACCTCTGTGTCGCCACTGATGGCAAACTTGTCATTGAAATAAAACTTGTCAATCAGAAGTCTTTATGCAGATTTAAAATATTTAATCGAGATATCTTTGGAAACAAAGTGAAATCTGTGCAGCTAGAATTTCGTGAAAATGAGCCAAACACTATTCTTCTTACTCTCTCGAAGGAACACTTAATGCAAAATAAAAGATGTTTGGAACGATGTGTTGACCATAGAAGGCGAAGTTACTTTTCCGGCCGGTAAGACAACAGAAAGAATCGATCAGCCAGAATTTGGATTTGAATTCCAAGATACTCAAGAAATGATATCCAATGCAATGAAAACGAATTTCTCTTCAAAAGAAAACCACACAGAATGTTCAACAACTCTGATGGTTTTATACGACACGAAACTGAAAACTGCAACTGAAACATTTCCAGCCCACATACTTGTTCTGAGCGAGCGGTCTTCAGTCTTTAAATCAATGTTCTCTACCGACACGAAAGAGAAAACGAACAACTATGTTAACATCAATGACTTGGATGCTGATACGGTAAGCCACATGCTCTTATTTATGTACTCGGACACATTTGATGATCTGATTTATGATAGGATCAAAAACTTGTATTTTGCAGCTGACAAGTATAACATCGTGTCACTGAGGCTCATGTGTTCCAGCTTCTTAAAGCAAAATCTTCTGCAGTCCAACTATTGCGAAATTCTTCTGGCTAATAAACATCAGGACAACGATTTGAAATATGCCATTCAAGACAAAATTATGAAAAACGACGACGTGATTCTTTTCTCTCATGAGTGGACAACCAAAGTGCTCCGCAATTTATACATAAAAAGCCGAAGAATCTGATGTCAGAAATTCCTGTAGGTATTGTTACCTTTACTTTGCTTGTAATTCATTTTTTTCACCAATTGCATTAATGTTGCAATGAAATTCTTCATACTATTAACTTTTTTAGAAATCTATTCAAATTTAGATTTCTTCTTATATCTTTTTTATTTCCATTAAGTCTCAAAGTATTTTACAGTAAAAAAAGTAAAACTTTGGTCATCTACTGAGATGTAATAAATGTGCTCTTTTTTTCAGAGTTTTAGGTTTTATGCATTTTCTTAGCATTAACCGTTCGTCGGGCGCAATATTCGCACCGACAAGTTCAAACTCAATTTTCCTGACAGGCAGAGGTAAACAATCTCGTAATATTAATATTGTTAATACCCATTAATTTTAGCATTCTATAATTAATCGCTGACCTTGGTGGGGAGGCTTAAAACAAAAAAGTGGATATATCGTTGCCAAAAAGTCACCATGAAGTGAAGACACGAGAATCACGTACTTCTTCAATTTCGGAACACAGGACACCCAAGACTTCTCATCACATGCTAGAGTGTTGTTTCTTTCCTTTGATAGAAACAAATTTTTGGGACAGCTGTTTTTTACAACGATAAATTTTGCATAATAAAATCATGAAATGAGTAACCATCCGTGATATATATATTTCCAAACTAGCAAAATCATTAAACCGTTTTATGAAAAAATCAAAATTATTATCTCCACCCCTAAAGGGTGTGAGTGAATTAATTAGGCTGTTTGCCATGATATTTTAACTAAATATACTGACAGTTATGAAATATATACACCGCAAATAAAATACTTAACTTTCTAATTTTGTGAACTCAAAATACAAGAAAAATGTCATGCAAAAATACTGAAAAATGTAAAAATATACCCAAATGAATTTTTGAACATATACACTTAAAATCATTTTCACTCTGAGGAGAGTGGATCAATGAGAAAAAATATAAATATTTTAATACTCTCTGTCATGTGCATCAACGTTAAATTTAAATTTATGTTAGTTGGCAGTAAAAATTAAATTTCTTACACAACCCAAATTCTCAATCTAGTATTGTATTGAATACATTTTAGTTTTGTCAAACAGCACCAAATGTTAATTATGGGTAGTTAATTATAAATGTTAAAACTAGTATCGGTCCCAGATGTTAAAATTTAGATTTATTATTCAATTATTAAATGAATACTGGGTGCTGAAATATGAATTCAATAATATGCAATTTTGCTGCACCTTAATTATGCGCAAACCTTTCAGGCGCCTAAAAATACTTGGCTGCTAAATAGAGAAGCTGAAAATATAAATAGTACAATGCGTTGTCGAAATAATTAGAGAAATTAAAACAGAATCAAAATTTTAAAATTAAAATATTTTATTTAACAATTGTTTAAATTAAAATTACTGCCATATTTAACAAAAGGATATATTCTGATTATGATGCACACGAAAAGACAGAAAGAACAATTCACATAAAATCACACATAGAAATAGCTGCAACTTTTAAAAAGAAACAATACACAATAGCGCTTTCATCAAAAACTGAAATTTCTTTCATTGATATTTTTTAGCTCTATGAATTTCAGAGCCAGAATTGAAACAGGTGAAGACATGTTTCGTTTTCTAACTTGTAAGCAAAATAAAAAAAACCTCACATGAGCTCATGTGTACGGAATTGAATGAATAGGCCAAATGTTGCCCAAGAAAAATGTAGATCTGAAACGCACTGATAGTTAGCCAGTTTGTTGGCTGTAATGGTTTACGCACCTTCAATTTCACTATGACATTTACGGCGATAATCAATCTCGTTTTATACAACTGAAAATCCGTTGCAGACCTACACGCCTTTAGATTTTCATCAGATCGCATATATTGGCGGACGTTTTACGTTGCACAAGAACTCACTTACGACATTTCACCAAAACTTGCATAGCTGAAACTGCAATCAAAATGACTCTTGCAGGATATATTTTTAGAAAAAATGAACGTTGGTGATCACAACCAATCTTTCTACTTCTTCAGAAAACAACGGAAACTCTTCAGGGGCTAGCACCCAGAAGGCCTAACGGGCCTCCAGGAGCCCGCAGGTGCGACCACCTCTTCTCGTTCTGTCAAACTAAATTCAAATCACACAAAGGAATCCTTCCAGTCAGGGTCGCTAAAGCCCTTTTACACAAAAATTCATACGCTGTACAAGAAGGCGAACAAATAGTTCCGTTAAATTAATTTGATTTATAATTTTATAAACTTGAAACATTAAAGGAAAAGACATAAAAAGTTAAGGCAATTAATATTTAAGTTGATTACTAAGTAAATAATTAAGAAAAATTTAGATATTTAGTAAAACTGTAAAAAAATTACCGCTTAAATTTCAAAAGTTGCCAGAGATGCCACAAGATACTAAATAAACTTTGGTGGCGAAGATTTAAATAATTAAAAATATTGGCAAAGCTGAAAAATGATGTAGTTGCATTTTTTGCAATCTAACAGACACTGTGATTAATTTTTGAAAAACGCAGCATTAAAATTTTTCCTCTAAAATTCGCAATTGAAATTCGCAATATGCTCTCAAAATTTTGCAAATTCATTGCCATTTAAAGCTATATTAGGACAACATGGGAAAGGATCTTGTAATTTTTAACAATGATTACATGAAGAGTATATAAGTGCTGAAGCCAGTAGCGGCATCTTCAATATTCCTCACCACATTTGGGGGAGGATATTTGATTCGGATGGATTTAACACACACCAGGCGTGCGGACATGGCGGACCTTTGGTGGAGTCAAGTGCCGAACCAACAATCATCTTGCCTAAAAACCGAGATTGCAAGCAATTCCTTTGCAACTCCGTAGTTAAGCAAAAGGCAACTCAAGGAGATATGTTATGAATATTTTTTGGCTTCGAGTGGAAATTATTCTGCTGTATTTTAAAATTCCCGTCTATATTAATCATTAATTTTGATTTTAGATCTTAGGATTATTGTGAGATATGTGTAAATTTAGAAGACGCATTTCAAGTTTTGGTTATTTAATGTTGTGTTTTTCATGTCTCTTGGAATCTCTCATAAAATATGATATCAACTCCTGTTTTGTTTTGCTCTTTCAGGTTAAAGTGTGGCTGTTCGTATTACGTTCGTTACGCCTCCCCGATGATCTCTACATTTCTTATTATTTTGTCTTCTGAAAATCCAATGGTGGTTCCGATAATGAAAGATAATTCTAATTATACTGTTGAGAAAATGTCCTAAAGTCAAGAACAATGTGCTTATTTTTAAGCTTTAGAAGTTCAGAATTTAATGTTAGTGTCTTTTTTTGTGCTCATTTATTGTATTTTGTTTATGTAACCAAATATTAGCTGTAAAATTTCAAATTACAATTTGACTTATAAAACCCTGTTCCTTCATTTTCTTGTATTTAGACTCATTTCTTGTTTATAACGACAAAATTAAAAATGATAAATATTTGTCACAAATAGAAACATTTAAAAATAATTACATTTTACAAGATGTAATTATTAGTTAATTAAGATATGGAAATAATTCTAAATTTACAGCCGTTTAAAATTAAAAATTATTGATAGCAAGAAACATATTTTCTGTGTCTAAAACTGAAGTTTTGTATTGTTGTTTTACTTCCAATACAATAATATTAGAGAAACATTATATTGAAATTTGAAGTAAAAACTTTGAATATTTGAGGAAATATGAGGATTTGTAGTAAATAATTTTTTACTGCACGTGTGCGAAACGTATCATAATTTTTCTTTCATAACTTCAAAGTCAGATAGGGCAACTTATATAAATATTCCAGTTAAATAAATTTATCTTTAATTAATTATAATAAATAATTAATTAAAGATAAATTTTCCAGTTTATAAGATTCAAGAGGATATCGGCAATGCAGCGAGGCGAGTTTCGGTTGCACTCTAAGATAAACTAAATGATGAGGGTTCTTGCTCAAATTGTTATTTTTTAAACTTAAATCTTCAAATAGTTATCCTCGAAATGCAATTTAAATAATGTATTTAACTTATAAGCATACATGGGTATTCAGGATATACAACTTTCATAACATTCAGTACTACTATTTGAAGATTCTCCAAATTGAATGGTGTATTTAAACTTTTACACCAGCTCTTTCCTAACAGATCTCTATTGTGTGAGAATGTGTATATGTGTGTCTGTCTATGTGTTGGCGCTCTGCAGGATAGACCGCTGGACCTAGAGCTACGAAATTTAGCAAAAGCTTTATTTTGGAGGGTGGGAATGTGCACCTCGGAGCACTTTTTAAAACTCTTCATTCGAATTTTAATTAATTAAAAATAAGCGAAATTTTGGCGTTAACTTCCGAAAATATTACAGCACAAAAATAATTTTTACACCTTCTAAGAATACAAAAATTACCTTCTCAACGATATCTGTTAAGTTGATGTACAGTTTTTTCTACTTTTAATGAATTTTAATAATATTGTTAGTCATAATTTACAATATTTTTCATCGTTGCAATGAAATTCAAACCGTTACCATTGTTTAAACAAATGCGTGTTTCTCCTCCATTGATGAAAGCTGAATTTGCTATCTTTATTACTCTCTCATCATCAATATTTCTGTGAAATCTAAAAAAGTCTTTAAGATTATTAATATATTCAGAAACCATTAGTATTCCAAGGCACTGAAAAATGTTTGAATTCTTTTTATCAGCATGTTTTAATCCAGTTACTTCTGGACGTAAAATGTGCCATTTCAATATCGAAATCAAATGCGTTTTTTTCATGAGGAATATGAAACTGATGTTGGGCACCGACATGATGCAATTAGTTGTCACATATATTATGTTACGACACGAGATGTTACAGTTAGATGCCATTGACTCCATGAGAAACGTTCACATGACGTAGACAATGGACAAAACAGGTGCATGGACACTAAAAGAGCATGGGTTAAATGTATGGGTTAAATTCATATACTATTAAGGGCGACTGTTAATCCATTATGCGCAAAAACTATATTCTTCAATTTTTCAAAAAAAAAAAATATAATAACGCGAATGAAATATGGAAAAACGCTATTTCCGAAATTTTTTAATTAGCATGATTAATTATCTTTTTAATTAGAAAAAGGATTTTTATTGGATTGATAATTTCTATAGCAGTTAGTTCAACATTTAGATGCAGCAATCGCAGCTAAAAATTACACTATTTAGGTGAAATTAAAAAGAAAACAAGCATCTCAGAAAAGGGACAATGGCAGATAATGGATTAAATCTATTTTTAAATAGGAAAGCGCAACAATAAACAAACCAAATATAGACGAACTTCAAGTTAGTTTTACTGTACTTTCCTTCATGAATCCGTCACTTTTTAATCATATCGGTAAAACGTTTTCGTGGATATATGTTACTGGTGTAATCTCTACCAGGTGGTGCCACTAATATGGAATCAAAATTTATCGATTAATAGATAAATTAATCGATAAATACGCTATGAAAATATTAAACGCTCTACGCTCTACTATTATATTACGCTCTACGAAAATATTAAAATAGTGTATGTTCATCAACAACATACAAATGTCCCGAATTTCAAAACTCTTAACACATCAGGGGGTGAGTAAAAATTTCTATTAAATTTCAAATCGTCAAACGGGTCAAGTTAAATAAACGTGTATAGTTAAAAATAGGTTTAAAAAAATAAATAGGTTTTCAACAGTTAAAAAGTTCAAGTCTAAACAATAGATGCCGGCACCACCTTTCGAGGTCCATTTTATATTCTAGAAGTTCAATGTTTATAAATATTTATTTTTGAAAACAGCTGCTACGGGGGGGGGGGAAAGAAAGGGAAAAAGCGGCAAATTTCGGCCTTGAGTCTACGGCCACACGAGCGTTTTCATGCAGCCGTTGCTTTACGGTCAACCGCGCAAGAATTCTAGACTGAATGCTGACGCGCAGGGCTCGCCACACGCGTGACCTTCGCGCCGTTTTCTCCCTTTCTCTGGGTGCATTCTCGTGGCTGCCGCAAAACGATGCGCGCGTGTCTATTTTTCAGGCGCGGGAAATAAATCGCTTTGCTGCTTATGGTGGTTTCCGTTGATATTTTCGTGAGTTCCAGATCCGGATTATCAAGTAGGCAACTGTCTAGGGGGCCCCGCAACTTTCGGAGACCTCGAAATTCTTCCGACATTTTCAGGGTTATTTAATTTTGTACTTTTATTTGGTTTACAAGGGGTATGTACTCGAACGTAGTTAAATTAAAATTAAGTACCGTTTGAATTTCAAAACACTATTCTTAGCAATTTTTTCATGTCTTAAATTTCTCTTGCAGGTATGTGCGGTCAATCTTTCTTCTTAGAGTTGACGAACTGACTCATGAGTCAACACCCCTGTCAAACTTTGTGTATGAGTATTTGGAATGTACTAAAACAAATTTTGTTGCTTTTTTACCGGTTTGTTAAAAAAATGATTTTTTAAATTAAAATTTTTTCATTAAACGCGAGATAATGAAACTAACTTTCTTGAAGCTGACCAGCAATTAAATGTCATATAAAATTTTCATAACTATATTTATATAAAAACTGCTTATATAGATATTTAATTAAAATCAATAAAAAAATACTTCGGTAGTTATGGAGGGGGGGAGGGCCCGTAAATTGATTTGCCTAAGGGCTAATACAGGACTTAATCTGGCCCTGTTGTGTTCTACATTTTTTATATTCAAAATAAATATATCAAGGAATACTACTTCGATGGTGAGCTTATGATTCTGTAACTTCCATAGGTTTTTTTTTTCCAGTTTTATATCACAGATGTTAATATTCCAGTTGAGATATTGGCGATTTCATTTATTTTATTTTCACATCATTCAGCTCATTCTTTGGTCCTTTTATATTGAGTTTTTGTTAAATGTTTACATTTTTCTGTTTCTTTTTAAATAAAATTGTTTAAAATAATTGTACTTATTTACCCTTTCTCAATTACAATCTACTTTTAATAATTACTCTCTTAAAAATTGATTGTTTTGTCCTTTTCAGATCGCTTTTCAAATCTACGAAGTACGCCACAAAATAGTACTCCTGATGCTTCAAAACTAGACCTTACTATAACTAAAATAAGCCATTTGTGTCGTGTAGCTGCAAAAGTAACCATCACCACTTTTCAAAAATACGTTGCTTTAAAGATTATATGTCCATTTGACCCTCTTAACATCTCACCAGCATGAATTGATAACTAGAATACATAGCCGAAACTCTTCGAATGCATACAGTTTATTTTTCGTATATCATTTTGACTAGATGTGATAAAAAATCCACTTATCTCAAAATTTTCCTTATTTGGAGATGGCCACTTTTGCAGCTACACGTCACATTTGTTACTAATTGTGTCTTAATTCGAAAAAATTTGGGTTAGTGGTAAAAAGAAATAATATGGTTCAAATTAAAGCAGGAATTCCTTTGATTACCTTCTTACTTTAAAGAAATATTTAAGAACATATAATTTATCTTTGATTTTCTTTTTAGTTGTAGAGGAAGAATGCCAGGGGAAAAAAACCAAAACTCTAATGAAATTATAAACACTTTTTTCTTGTTCTCAAGTACGAGATAAATGGAATGAATCTTTTACTTATATATTTCTAATGTATCAAAAGTTTCACACAAACAACTGTTTGAATTCGCCACTCTGTCGCACTAGATAGCAGAAAAAAATGACAGCTCGAGTCAGAAAAAACGCACGTGTGGCTGGCCGTGGTTTTGAAACTGTCGATGAGGGGAATGGCCGCCGCGAGGAAACGGCGAATAACCGTTCTTTCTTGCCACATTTGATAAGTTGATATGTTTTATTTGAATTATATTCATTAAGAATAATTTTCTTGTTCAAGTTGCTTGAAGTATTCTAGAACGGTGTTCTGCAGTGGCGAATACAGGGGGGGGCTATCGGGCTACAGCCCCCCCCCCAGAGCCAAGCCAGAATTCTTGATTTTATTTAACATCATTACAACCTGTTTTTTCTTAATTTATCTCTTTTAAAAAATAATAAAATCGTTTCAACATTACTTTCTGGCTTGACTGGCTCGAAAATTTTCCTACTTTTGTAGTCATTCCACTTGTACTTGTAGCTTTGGCATGGTCGAAGACATTTTTTGGCTAGTTATTTCATTGTAATTTTTATTAAATTATCGAAAGTATTGTATTGTTTTTTATGATTCTTATTGTCAGGTGAGTAAAGTCTGTAAAGTTAAAGAGTTTTGGTTTACTTTAGCCTTCAGATTTTACCTTCATCACGACAATACAAAATTTTTATGACCTCAGCCCCCCCCAGACCCGAATCCTAGATTCGCTACTGGTGTTCTGTAAATCTTCCTGATCCGCAAAGCGTTTTCCCACCAAAAATTTCTTTAAAGATCCGAATAAATGAAAATCCGAGGGGCTAAATCTGGACTATAGGATGGATGTTGCAGGACTTCCTTAATCAAACGCTCGACTTTTGAGTAGTTGTCATCCGTTTGTAAAGTCCTTGGTCTGCCTCTTTTCTTTTCCTAATCATATCCGGTCGTCCATCGTTAAATTGATGGCACCAATGTTGACTTTTTTTACACCTTTAAACATTTGGGCCATAAACACACTGCAATCTGGGATGAAATTCGCTCTGATTTACTCCTTCGGCTTGGAAAAATCTGATAACTACACGTACCTCAAACTTTGTATGTTCTGCAATTAGACGCGCTATGTTTCTTTGCTTCCCGGAAGATCAATTGCGACTCGAACAAAACGACTCTTCGCTCTAACTTGCTACACACCTAAACGCATCTAATGATGCAATTTGGCCAATATTGCACCTGCGTGCATTGTATACCCGCCACCTGTACCTTTATTATCAGATAGCCCTCGTATATTCTTTCCATTTTATTTCGTTTTCCATTCTCTATTTCCAATTTTGCATTTTCTTTTCAATTTTGCCTTATTATTCTCATGTATTTTGTCAGAGATATTCTATTCACATTCCATTTTATCTCATTTATCTCATTTTTACACTATTACAATCAACTTCCAAATGTAAATGCCTAGCAAGATCCACAACATCCTTTATTACGTGAGTGACTTGAGGTTCTAGCGTCGTTCCCGGCTTTCCTCTGTAAAGGAACAGACAGATTTTCTTTTTATTTCTGCTATTTGTTTTTCTTTCAGAATTTTGCATTTACATCATATTCCAAAATGGGAAACATTCGAAACGGGAGGGAAATTCTAGAACAATATAAATTTCAATTTGCATAAGACGAGATATTTATTGTATTTCAGAAACAGTGGCGTGGAACAAATGCGCTCTGGTATTGCACAGCGGTAGAAATCGGCTCCGTGTGGAAGATTTTTCTCTACAAGAGAAGCATACCGTTTTTTGCTAAATTTTCGCTGATTACTGAAAGCTCTGAAAGGAGGGCTATTAGATTGCTGATGGATTTCGATGTCGCGTGCAAAATTAAATAAGTTAGTGGTTATATATGAACACTGAAAAATGTCTGGGTCACTACATTCCTCATAAAACTAAATGAAGTTTCAGTAAATTTCCATTATTTTTCTGCTGGGCATGTTATCGCAGTCTCTTAGAATATAACGAGATGCTTCAACGAAAGAGCTTATGTTGTTTTGGGTAAGTTTTGCAAATTATATGAATTCTAAAATTAGATTATTAGCAGTGAATGGGGTGTTGCTTTTGCGATGTACAAAAGTAAATTTGTTAATGCTAAATATTAGTTTTCAAATGCCTGTAACTAAAAAGGTTTCAGGAAATGATAAATGTTTCAAATCTGGTATATTTACACTGGTGTACAAAAATTGAGCACCGTTCTGTAAAATCCAATAAATTTGTAATTAATACGAAAACTATGGTTCGAAATCAATTGAGGAGAACCTTGTAACATACAACCAATCGAGTATCCTACACATTTTACACTGGAGATTCAGTCTCAAGGGCATTTAGGGGACCAACCAGAAATTGATGAACACGAAAAGTTCGTCGGCTCGACGTTTTCTTCGTCTTGATATGTACTATCATCCCTTGAAGATTGCCATTAGGTTTCATATATACTCTGAATAAATCCAATATATACAGTAAAATTTTCTTAAGGAGAATTGTGACTTATAGGATTCTCGATAGATTATTCCTTAAGGTTTACGGTGAACAAGAAATAAATTATAAATGAACAAAGAACTCAGTGTAAATGAAAAATTTGATAATTCTGCGAAAGTAGAAAATCCTCTGATTTATGGGACCCCGAGAGGTTGTGGATTATTACCTGAGGTTTGCGATGAGCAAAGTGAAAGATACATGCGACCCAATCATGGCGAGCAAAGATTCTGGGGTTAGTTCCACAAATCAGGAAGCTGCATGACAGTTAGCTGCTGTTCTAGCATAGTATTAAGACAGTCGAAGACTTTTGAATTGCGGAGTTCACGTTCAATCAATTCATCTTTCAGAAGTAAAATAGTTCTTTGAACTCTTTGAAACTGCGTGCTTATTTGAGATGAGCACATTGTTAAACAAGTACTCAGTACTGTGATGAGAAGGTTTTCTTCGTCTTAATAAGAAATCTATATAAATACTTAATTTTACTCTGATCATCAACAAAAGTATGAAGTAAAATTGAAGGCAATTGCATCTCGAAATTATTTATTTTTAAATAGTAGTTGTATTTTTAAAAAAGTGTACAGAAAGGAATTCCACTGCAACTTTTTCCATAGTCAATTATGCTGTGGAAAATGTGATATTGAATAGCATTTTTAAAACTCTTCGCTTAAATGTGCGTAGTTTGCTGTAGAAATGCGAACTACTCCATTCTGTTGTGAAACAAATTTGAAGTTTGAGCAGCAAACTACATACGTGTCGGATTGGTTTGGTATAGTAAACTCGAAATCCATAAAACGGCATTCTATTCTCGATTGCATAGCTGCATTCGACTAACCTTGCAACATTTTTATTCATAAATGATAAATATTCCAAAATTTCAATGCATAATCTATGTGAGACCTTCCTTATTTTGTAAATAAATTCCCTTTGTAAGTAACAACATTGGTAGCTTCTTTAAGTATGCAATATTAGCTTCTTTTAGAGTCGAAAAGCAGCGCTAGTAATCATTACCACTTCAATCAACACAATTCTTTAATCAGATCAAACATCCGATTCTTCTTGCAAGTCATTTATCAGGCTTGCTGTGATGTATGGTTCACCTATATGTAGTTTAATCTCAATTAAAGGAGTCAAAAAATTGCCAAAATAAACAGTTACTCATAATGTAACTTGCAAAACGGAAAGTCCTGCATTAAGGTATCAAAACTGAACCCGTTGCGGAACATATTAAATTCGCTTCAATTAAATTCCTTGAAACAATAGCCCACTTTTGCAATCAAATATTAGAACGACTAGCCTACGATTCTGCAGCTCTCAGTCAAAGAAAAAGGCCTAGAGCAGTGCTGATCCATGTATTTGAGCATTAAATTGACGAAGAATTATCAGCACAGTCGATGCAAATCTGGTCAATTAAATTTTTCAAAAATTTTACTGTTTATGCTGTGGATAAGCTCGGATAAAAACACAATTTTATACATGAACTAGACATATATAAAGGAAAAAAAATCACAAACTCATTCGTCTAAAATAAATAAAAACCCATTACTCAATAGAAATAACTAATTTAAGGCAACGACAATCTTAAGAAGTGATTAAATTCTTTCAAAAAAATCATAAAATTTCAATTTTAAAAAATTGCAATAGATCCAATTTTAAGTATACGCGGACATTCGCACACATTAAACTAAACAAAATATTTTTCACAACTTGCCAAACTATAAAGTGAATTCAAAATATTCCAACAACTGAGATTAATTTCTCACGGTGCACAGTGGGGTATTTGCAAGAAAAAAGTGGACAAAATGCAAATTTTTAAAAATAGTTTTAAGTTGATCAAATATACTAAACTATATCGTTAAATAGTTGTAACATCCTACTTAAAGTCTTTTTTTTTTGCATTTTCGTACCCAGTAAATTAATACAGTTGTTACAAGTTAGAAATTAGTGCTTGCGAATATTTGTATGATTGCAGCCTTTTCAAAAGAGCTGTTTTCAAGGGTAAAGTCAGGTGAGAAAGCGTAGTTTCACTTCAATGTTTTGTACTGGATCTTATTCATGGAAGAATAACACACACTATTTATACATTTTTGGAAAAATTTTGTGCAAATGTAAGACAACTAAAACTTGAGAGAAATTTTTTCAATTTTTAAATACTTTTAAAAACATTAAGGATTTAGTTGTCCTTAAATTTTAGCCTTTCCAGGCTAAAACTTTTGTACCAAAAAAGGACTAAATGTCTAAGAAAGAAGATCAAAAAGTATTTGAAGCGGATTCCAGCGGATGGACTTGTGGTTGGAGTTTTTGTTTATATTGGTTGAAAATAATGAAACAGTGTTTTATACTATTTCGGTTGCTTTAAATATATTTTTATAAAATTCAACAATACAAATTTGTCAAGAAGGTTTCTGTGCTCTTCATTCTCCCCTGTAATCCCTCAAATGTTGAATACGACGCTTCAGAAGACAATCTCAACTCCAAACTTCCATACCACACCAGCTTAAGAATGTGTAAAGTACTTATAATAAAAGTATTTTGAAAATGGGAATGTAGTACAACCAGATTGTCATGCCACTAACCTCTACGTAACTGTTCAGGCTCTCAGCCGAAAGATGTCAAGTGAAGTGTGGAAGAGACAGTTGCGCGTGAGATGAGGTAGTAGGCGCCATTAATATGATTGGGTTTCTGCACAGAGTATACATATTTTTGTAGGAGTTCTCGAGGTGAACTCCGAGTGAGTAAATATTAGTAATATTAAAAGTGAATCGTAATTGTATATATGTATTTAGCTCCTATTCAAATAATATATAGTTCCTACTAATAAAATAGTCAAAGGAAAAAGTGATTTTTTTCCAGTCTGGAGTGCACAGTTCTTACACAGATGAATGTAGATGGCATTCTTGTAGCAAATAAACAAAATTCCCGCCATAGAAAACTTAATCGGAGCTTACAAATGTTTTTTATAGCAAATATCTGCGAGAATGCGAATAGCATTTTTTAAAAAAATATCGACATCGCTAATGGAGGAACCTTATGATGCAATTTCACATTTACTACTTCGAACTTCTAAGAGAATTGTTCGATAACTACTTCGAGAATTGTTTGTTTGTGGAGGTAATCATTTGGAATTATTTAGTTTTATTATTTATTTTATTAATATTTTTTAGATACTTTGAAGAATATTTATTTTGAATATGTATATTTATATTGTTAATGCAGAAATTTACGTGCTTGTGTCTGCAGTAACAGATCTAAATTATTTGGAAAAGTCTAAAATAGCTCTAACCTACCATGATAACAAACAAATAGCGTTACAAGATATTTCGAATTTTTTTAAATCGTGACATATATTTAATAAGCATTTCCTTTATCATCAATTATGAAAGTTTGAAGAGAAAGTATCTATATAGTCTCATAAAAGAATATCCCCAAAAATAATTCGACATGGGATTGATATACCTGAAAAGAAAGCATTTTAATATATTGAATTACTCTAAACGGTAAAGAAGCAGATTTAAAGATGAACTCTCGTATTTTAAGACTCAGCTTAAAACAAAGTGGATAGCGTCACATAAAAGAGAAGTCGTTTTAAAGAGCAACAAGGAATGGCTTGTGGCATCTATTACTTTCATTTTCGCCTGAAAATTCAGAATATATGTCTTCTGGTCATCCACTCAATCCATTTCAAGAAGCATGTGCTCGCACCATAGGAAGGACACAGAAGTTACGAACTGAAGTGTCAACTGAACAACTGACTTTTGTTGCTCAAATGAACTTCAAAGCTGAAAAAAAATCTATACTTCCAAAATTGTTAAAGACATTACTTCAAACCCGGGCCATGCAATAAGTTACAGAAAAAACATTTCATACTTTACAAAATAAAACACCAGCAGAGGTCCGCTCAATTTTTGTGGAATTTTTGGATTTTTTTAATACGAATCAGTACGATCAGGTGCTCTGCTACTCTATAATACAAAATGCTCAAAAAGAATGTTATAGAAAAAAATAGTCACCAAGTTACGCAAACTTCTATTGAAATTAATCTCCAAGACCTGGCTTGACCACACAGCTATACGACTTTCTGAACATTTGAAAATGCGATATTATTAATAGACTGTTATTGACCTCCGTCCCCCTTTTTGTCTTCTTGTAGGCAAATGAAAGACAGAAAGTACTATAATTTTTTTCTAAAAAACCTGAGATGCTTCTACCCGGACAAGTAGCGCTAAGTGAAGATTCTGCAGACGAAGTTAGTGAAAAAGAAGATGCCATCAGTGAAGAAGATATTAGTGAAAAAGAAAAATATCAGGAATAATCTCAAGAAAAAAATTTGTTAATCTTATTTTATGAAACACTATCTAAAATGGTGATACTTACAAATAGCATTGTTTCGCAACACTGATTAAAATATTTAATTTTAATGTGTGTAATTAATATTAACAATCTTTTTACGGTCACAAACTATTAAAACAGAGTTAAAATATCAAAATGTAAAAAATATACATGTTCTAGGCAAAAAATAGCGAGAAAATAATTTTGTTCACTTTTTTTAATGCAAATACCCGAATGTGTGGTGGTGCTCCTTGAATCAAACGTTCGTTGTAGAAAAGCAAAGACACTTCTTATTGATTCGGAACATCTGGTGACCTTAGAACAGTTACTTATTCATTTTCGTATTCTTTTACAGCTATTAGTGAAGGAAGAAAAACTTCATCATGTGACATTGAGGCTAAGTTTTTATTTCTGGAAAAAAATAATGATATCTTATATCAGATACAAGATTTATTTAAAGTAATAGCTGACAAGTTTTGCAACAATATCTGATCGAAGTCCAGAGTGAATATAAATGGTGTGTTAAGGTCAAACATTTAATACTGGATTATTAGAAAGGAAGCTTGTGTTTATAATGAAATTTTGCTGCTCTTGTGTTTAAGTTAATTTCATGTAAGTTACATATTTCTTTTCATGTGGTCTCTTTTTAATTTGAGTATGATTTACTAATGGTTGTTATGCGAATCTGACCACAAAAATGGTTTTGTGAAGAAGAGAAGAAATGGTTGTGGTCAGAGTTGTGAAGTCGTGTATTTTATTCCTGAAAATTTCAGAGAATAAGGAGGATATTTCTGGTAAAATTATCACTTGTCCACAAAAGATTATTTTAATAATAAAACAGTGAAGATTCAATTCAAAAGGTGTAAACTCAATAAACCTTATTCATTTCTGGTTTTGTTGTAATGAGTGCAAGAAAAAGGTATTTAGAGAGATAGAAAGGAGAGTGAGAGTTCTTTCGTCTGATATTCTTTTGTATTTGTATATTAAAGTCAGAAAGAATAGGACTAAAAATCCAGCTTTTAGAACAATGTGCATGTATTGTTCTTTCTATAAAAAGCAAGTATAATTAAAACAATAACAATTTTTAAGGTACGTGAAAAGAAAGAGCTTACTTGTTTTATAGAAAAGTAAGTATACTTAGGAAATACGGCATAAGAAAAAACGATAACAAACGGTAAGTTAAAATTTTATTCCTTCCCCACTTACTTTACGCTTGGCATCGCTTTTCTGCAACCATCTTTCCTACTACGAGGGATATCTTGGACGCAGTGGTTGTTTTCAAAACTGATGCAAGGCGAATGTTAGTAATTCTGGACAGGAGATTTATTCCCTTTCAAAAGCGAAATAAATATTTCGCACACGCCGATAAGTACTTTCAAACTTATGCTAATATTTGAGTGTTTTCCAACCTGGTTGGCAAATATTTATAAAATTCAGACGTCCCAATTTCACTGAATTTTTCCTTTAAATCTGATCTGATTGGATCTCATTTGCATATGGTGATTCTGTATTTATGAAGAAAATCAAAGGAAACCAGAAAATGTTTTTTTTCGAAGGATTTAAAAGTTCAAACCTTGTTACAGATTCAGCATCTCTCATAGTCCAGTGTCTCCGATTATCATTCATAAAATCTGGTCATGTTGTTTATACCGAAGCAGATACTTGACAGACAGAAATATTACTTTTATAAATTTCCTGATGAACTGCAACACATAAATTTCTATATTGTTTACACAGCATTGCAACAGTATGAGTAATGATACATCACAATTAATCCTGAGTGTTACGAATCAGTTTGTTCCTGATCGCTGATTCCCTGATTCGCTTTGAAAAAAACACTGTCTTATTTTGTTTCATTTATCGTGAAGCATCAACTGAGTAACAGAGCCACAAAACCAGAATGTTTATTTTGTGAAAAAATATTTTATATAAAAGTTTAATTTTACCTCTCTGTTTAATTGGTTTTCAGGAGTTAAAAATAACTTCAAAAACCAGTAAGTGTTGTTTTTCGTATATTCGTAGAAATATTTCCTTTGTTAACATTTATTTTAAAGTATACACAAACTGTAGCCCACTTCAGCCATTAATTGTTGGAATTGCTATTTTTTGGGGTTTGGCTTTTGCAATCTTTATTTTCCTTGTTACTGTAATCTTATCAGTTCTTATAAACAACGTGTTAAGGAGTTTTAACTCTTTCTTCTTAATCTGGAGCAATCTTATTTTGTTTCGTAGTGTAATTCTTGTCTTTGTTGATTATTTATGTTAATTATGGGCATATGCAATATTAATTATTTTGATATAATTCGACTCGTGAATTTTCTCTAAATACTTTTAGTATTATTATTTTGCTTTTTCAGTATTGTGTCCCTGACTTACCTGTTTTTATACTTTCTGGTATACGAAGTATATAAAGAGAAAGTATTGTAATCATCAAAAAGTTCGAACTCGAGATTTTGATGAATCTTCACGTTTTAGTCCTTCCAGAGTCCGAAAAACATAATTTGGAATTATGACTGTCTGTCTGTGAACACGATAACTCGAAAATTATTAGGGCTAGAGGGATGAAATTTGGTATGTGATCAATGCACATAATTTGTAGGTTTCTAACAAATTTTGGACAAAATGCGTTGGCAATAAGTCTGTCTGTACGTGTTCATGTCAACATTATAACCTAGAAACTTAAATAGCTAGATGGATAAAATTTGGTACACAGTTTTATCAACAGGAATATAGGTCCGTATCAAATTTTGGACCTAATCCGTCAGAGGGTTGACTGTCTGTAGTCTTTATAATCGCATACTCGTGAATACGATAACTCCTAAACACTATGACTTAGATAAATAAAAAAATGGTATGAGGTCTGTTAACATTAGTTTTAGATCCGTGCCTAATTTTCGTTTGAATTGGTGGAAAAAAGGCATTCAAATTGCACATTCGGTTTCTTCGCCATTCTACGGCGCAAAAAAAGGGCGCGAACGATTCTCTTTTTTTCCCCACCAGTGTTAGGGAATGGAGCATGTTACTGGTGTTTGGTGTATTTTTTCCCCACCCTTGTTAGGGCGGATACGAGAAAGTTTTGGGAAGACCACTCCCGCTGGTTTATTTACGTATTTAATACTTTTTAGTATTATTATTATAGTTTTTGTTTGGTATTTATTTTCATGCTTGTGTTTATCGCTTAAGTTTTATTTTTCATGATTTATTATTATTTTATATGCACAGAAACCTCTTTACAAAGGCCACCTTCCGTTCCCTGTAAAATTGGCCGCTCAGAGGGGTGGGTGTTTTAAAGGGGGTTCCATGTTTGGAAGTACAAAACACGTATTTTAACAAGCTGTAATTCGTTATTTCTGATAAAGCGAATTTTAAGAATAATCTAAAGTAAAAAAGTACTAATGTCTTTTGAAATTATACAATTTGCTCTTGCTTATATCTTTCAGATTTTTCGGAGGTAATTATTTCAGTTTTTTTTTCTTTTCTTTTCTTTTTTAATTAGAAAAATAAGTCCAAAAATCGTTTCATCGGTAGTTGTTGAGGAATGGGCAATAATATAATCTACTTTTTTTAAAGCCAATTGAGCTGAAAATTTCATTTGAGGATAGTCGCAACCCATATTAGCAGCTTTTTTGTCATAGTACGAATCCGCACCTGAAATGCAGAAATAAACTTTTGAATTCCAACCCCGGTAGAGGCCTAAGTTCACTTGGGAAAGGAATAATTTAATTCCATCTGTTATCCGATGTTGTTTATGAAGGATATCTTCTTCAGTTTTGTTCATTCCCTCCTCCCTTTTCTATTAATAAAAGGTCCAATGACAGAGAGATCAACGAAATATATGTCACTGAAGTTGAACCTGGCCGCTCAGAGGAATTTCAGTGGCCGTTAATGGAGGTTACTTTATTATTATGTCTGTGGGCCAAAACTTCTGTGCCAAATAAAAACGGCAGTTGAGAGGGGCGACCACTAAGCAGGGATATCCTAATATTATTTTTAATTGCTTTTAAATAATATTAAGATATCTTAACTCTTTTACCTTAACCCTTTGAAGCGCACTACCCTGAAATTTTTTTTTTTACTTAAAAAGAGATATATTTTTGAATTTCTATCACCTGAAAATAAAATATTTTCCAAATAAAAATATTTTTTTGCCTTTAGTTTTTTCACGAGAGGGTGGGAAGACGTATGTCCCACCGCCCCTGAAGGGACTGTAGCATTCCCCGACTCCCTTCCGTCATTCGCGCCAACGTTCGCATTTTGTCAGTTTCACTCGGAGCATATAATTGGTTATTTAGCACATTTTCTTTTAACAGCTGTAGAAAATGTATACTGTGATTGAAGTGGAGATCTTTTACCACATTCTGCATACAAATGGAGGAGCTCTTCAATAGTATTTTTATGGATGTCGCTCTATTTCAAAGCTTCAGAAGAAAGCAGGCCACCCAGATGCTACAAGTAAAATGTTACTCCCCTCTCCGGTTTATTGTATAGGAATCAACAGAAATTCGTTATCAGTTCATGCGATCACTCACTTCAGCCAAAGAAGTGAGACACTAATGACCGCGACTGGACAAGACCTGTAATGAAAACCACTGCTGTAAGAAGACCACCGATTGTAAATTATCGCCCAAGAAACCCGCTGCTGGAAGCTATCAAGTTCAAACAGCTTTTCTTTGAGTATCATTGCTAACAGAGCTAGTTACAATAGCTGTGCCTTAGGAAATACGGCGTTTTCTCAAAAGCATCAAAAAGCGTAAACAAGTAGGGGGTGGGGTGGGCAGATTCAAGGGAACTATCTCCTTTTCGTTGCAGTTATGGAACCTTCAATTTTGAGAGATACAGAAAGACTTGAATATTCTCTTTACTTTTCGTTCTTTTTATTAGACAAGTGTATTTTTATCCGTTTATAAAAAAAATTCTCAAAAGATAACTTCTTGCTTTTAAATTTCCACTCAAAATAAATTTAGATATGCCAGTTTTTTTTTAAAAAATGCTTGTTTGCATTTGCAGATTTTTTTTTGTTTAATATTATTTAACTGTCTTCTGAAATATATAAATTTATTTTCTGTATAAGTATTAAATTTGAAAGAGTGATTATAATTATACCGTATATAAATCCAAGTTTATCATCCAAAAAAAGAAAAAAATAGGACCGAGTCGCGAACTTTTGTGCTGCCATCTACAGGCTGACAACCTTAGATGCGCGGTGGGCCCAATTGTCCCACCTTTTTTCATCTATAATAATTGATAAAAAAAATTACTTTTGAAATACAGATAATGTTTGGAATACGTTTAGTGAACATTGAAGATTTCCTTTGCATCTAATATTTGATTCGAAATTCATTTTCTTTTTCTAGAAATTTAAAGAAAATCATTGTCAATAAAGGCCATGATTTAAAAAATTATTTTCAATAAATTTGAGTAAATTCTAAATGGCACTGCAATTTTTTTAAAAAATAAAAGGTCTTGAAATATCCAATAAATCAATTTTTATAATAAAATGCCTTATACAAGTTTGTGAAAAAAAATCTTAAAGAAGGTGGGACAGACGGTGTCCCACCGCCCCTCAAAGGGTTAACACCACTGATTGACAAAATTTTAGATGGGTTGTCCCTGCTCCCTGTCCTAACTTTTTAGCATTTTAATTACGTAGTTAATTTTAGCACATTATATTGTTTTTAGGTTAATCCTGGCCTTATTGAAATGTTTTGGTGTTCTGAATTTTGTTAGGCATTCAGATTTGTGGAATCCCAATTGAGACCTTTGTTTTTATCTTACTTATTTTTAAAGTTTGATCGTTTTAATTCCTGCACTTTTATTGTTGTTTGTCTGATGTGGACTTTTGTGGATTTTATTGTTTTCTGGACTGGTGAGGGACCGTGGAGTTTGTTTTTAATGCCCCTTTTGTAAGATTTTTAATGATACTTTACAAAAACTTTTGTTGCCTCCTTCTTTTTACTGGTGTATTGTGCTGAGTTTTTACTTTTATTTTACTCATTTGGATACACTCTGGGGCTTCTCTTTTTAAGTATTCTGAATATTTTTAACGTTGGCTTCAGATCTGGTGATTAAAATCTAACAAAATTTAATTAATTTATGGTTCACTCCAAGTCTACTATCGATTCGGTGGCGTATGTGGCTGTCTTTTTCTGTGTGTGTTTTAGTTTACTTTATTTTTGTTGTTGGCCCTTTTTTGCAGTGTTTGTAACGTTCTGTGCTGTGTTTGTGATGCTTTTGTGTGTGTCGTGTCTTACTGACTTATTTGTATTTCTTTTATATTTCCCCACCGGTCTGCTAAAAGCCTTACACCCTTTCGGGTAGGCGGGGCAGGTGTGGGTTTTTTTAAAAAAAGCAAGGGGATCCTCTTTGAGACTAATATAATAACATAACGTATAATATAATAACGTTGTTTGGTAGGGGCGAGACATTTGAAAATTGATGGCAGTCGTTGATATAATCCAAAAATATTTATTGTTGTCTTACCATATTAATAAGAACAGATAAAAGATCATGGGAAATTTTTAAGAAGGTTTTCTAGATGTTTCAAGTCGTGACCATTTTAGACGCACGTGTTCGCTAGTTAACGGAAATCGTAGGAAAAAGTAGTTGGCATCACGGTCACAGCTTTTATCAACTCAGAAAGTCTCTACGCATGCGGAATCTGAAAGTGCCAGATTCTAATGTTGTAAAGAAGTTCTGACTTAGAAAAAAATGCACGGGTAACTTCAAAGAACAGAAATTCTTAAAAAAAATTATTAAATACTGCGGTTCTAGTGCCACATACTGTCTTATCCACTCAGAATGAAACGCAGGAAATTTAAATGAATGCGATTTCTTAATTCACTTTGAAAAGCACCACAGCACACATATGTAGGGTTGTCATAATTGCCAAAAATTTATAAAGGACGTTTAAGTGCTAAATAAACAAAACATGAAAAAAGTGGGCAGGTAATGGTTTATTTTATTAAATAAAATGAACACAATAAAAAATCAATAAAGTTTAAGTACTCTAATAAAATGAATAAGTAAAATAATAAAAAAAGTTGCAAGGCTAATCCTTTTTATTCCAGTCATATTTTAAAGTTAATTTTACCTTCTTAATATTTTATCATTTTATTCTTTCAAATAACTATAAAATTGGGAGCAAGTCATTTTAAAATTACTATGATAAATCAAAATTCCTGTTTAATGGAGAAAACGGGACAAATAGTAATTCGGGACTGAGTAGTAAAATACGGTGATAGCCCCGTATTTAAGGGACGTATGACAACCCTACACATATAGATAAATATAATACCATAAGTTAATCATTTGCCTTACTTTCTTGATTTCGTTGTATATAAAGAGGAAGTTTTGTAATTGTTAAAATGTTGAACCTCTAGATTTTGAGGAATTTCCTTATTTGAGATCTGAAGTCCCCCTCTTCCCTTCCCCTTACTCCTAAAAAAATATTTGGAAATTATCTCCATCTGTCCTTGTGTATATGGACACTATTTATTATTTATCTTTATTAATATAATAATAAAAAAATTATATATTGTTAAAATAAATTTAATCAAATGTTAGTTATATATTTTAAAAATTTAAATTATTAAAATTATAAATTTTAATAATTTTATATTTATTAAAATATATAAATATTAAATAGTTTTATATATTTGATTCAAAACATTTCATTTGGGACGAGATCTTAAGACGTAACATTGTGGATCTGTATCGAATTTAGGACGAAATCCATCAATTATCCAGCTATTTGACTATCTGTGTGCATATTTATGAAATTTAATAGTCATACGAATATTAGGGAAAAAGTTATTGATTATTTAGCTCGAAATAAAACCAAAAGCGTCTATTTTATTTTAAGTAGTTTTTATTAATACTAATAAATACCTATTTATTTCAACCAATGAATAATATTCAGTAGCAAATGTTTAAATCCTTATAAACAACAGTAAGGGACAAGACAAAAATAATTGAAAAAAATTATTTTGAATTTTTAATAAAATTAATAATTTTTTTTTGTAATTCCTTAATTAAAAACAAATTTTTATCCCAGACTACCACAAATCGACCGATTGAAGTTTAATTATATTAAGTCCCGTTTTGAAGCAACACAAGGACCTCGTAAATTTGATCCCGGTCATATGATGAGGGCGACACCTGAGCTGGCAAACTTCTCTTCAAACTTCCGCACCACACCTGCAGGAGGATGTTTGACCCATTATTTCCTATTTCTCTTGCTCTTAAATTTGATTCAATATAGGCTTAATTATCATGAATATGTTCATTAAGAATTTTACAATAATAATACTTACATATGTTGGCCAAAACACATGGCAATTTGTCGACATAAAATAGTATAACAAACTCTTTTTGCAATTCTTATATCTGTGTTTTTATATCTTTATATTGGATTTCATTATGTGTTTATAGCTATATTTATACAAATCACTTAAAATTTTATACTTGTACTCCTCAAAATGTTTGAAGTGACAAATTATATTTAATAGCCATTTTAAAAAAGAAATTCTCAATATCTTTTTTCTATTGTGTTTTACTACATGCATTACCATTAGCTACTATCAATCTATGCTTAGTTCCTTTTTTCATTATTTCACTTAATTTAAAATTATTTATAATGTTTAAATCTCCTGTAATTGCATGTCCATGTTGTAAATTTATAATGTTGCTATATTTTTTACAATGACAATTATCTCTCTGTATATATAATAACTTCGACATTTTCCTATCTCTAAAATAAATCCTTTTTAACTACAGTTAATTTTTAATTACGAACGAATTACTTCTACTTCAATCCTATGATAAAATCACTCCTACTTTAACTAGACTCTCAAGAGACGCACTACTTCTCGAGCCTCAACTTCGGTACTTTTCCCTTCCTGTTTCGTTGTTATAAAAACTTGCCGCATCTGTGTAACTTCCTCTTTTGTAATCATGTAACTCACTAAGCAACTCACGAAGTTTGAGGCGTAATTCTTTACTCCTGGTCTTGGCTTTAATGTTCCCATATTCTTTTAAAAGTTTAATCTATTATTGAGTACTCTATAGCTAATTTAATTGTTCCCATTTTCGAAATGCAATATATATATATATATATACATAAAGTCCCTTACCACCCTTTTAACTACCGAATGGCTGCAGCTATCTTCATAAGATCGTGTCTAGGTATGGTAAAGTGACTATGCGCTACTGAATGAAGCCACTTACAGCGGCACCTGGTGGCAAACGGTACAAATTGGGGAAAATGTCAATTACAAAGTTGTAAAGCGTTATCGATTTAGTAAAAAAAGACATCTTGTACGTATTAATACTAAGAACAGAGCGCTTAAAATGCACATTTGATTGTTCGCGATTTGCGGAACTGTGATATCACAAAATTAGTTAAAAAGAGAAAAAAAAACTATTAGTTATCACAAAGTAGCTTTATTTTCGGTGTACAATGTGTTCTTTTAAAATACACATTTGTTTGTTTGCGGCTTCCGAAACTGTGACGTCACGAAACTTGAACGAAAGGAGAAAAGATTATCTTTCGGACGAAAAACGAGAGGAGACGGAGAGAAGTTTTAACATCGAAAATAAAGGTATCTTCTGATAACTAGTTGTTTTTTTTTCCTTTCTAAGAATGTTCTGTCACGTGTCAGTGTAGAAAATCGAGAAAAACAAACAAATACGTTTTGTAAGCGTTCTGTTCTAAGAATTTACGTCCACAATGTGTCTTTTTGTACTAAACCGATAAGGTTCTACAACTTTGTAATTCACTTTTTTCCTCTATCTCGTACCGTTTTAGAGATAATAACGCTAACTCCACCATTTTACACCAGGTGGCGCTGTAAGTGGTTTCATCCAGTAGCACATAGTCACTTTACCATACCTGGACACCACTCTTATGAAGATAGCTGTAGCCATTCGGTAGTTAAAAGGGTGATAAAGGACAATATAATTATTTCACACTTGACCTAGTTATTCTATGACATAACTAGGTATTCTATAGAATAATTAATGATAGACCGTTAAAGTGTAAAATAAATAATATGACATTAAATCAAGTCCGTTTTTTTATAAATTACACACTGACACACTGATTCCAAACTAGCCATAAACGGTTCAAAACTGACTAAAACCACTATAATACCGAATTCCAATATAAATGCATATTCCTCATATTCAATGAACTAGAGAAGCTATTAGGTTCCGGCTTCCGCTGCTAGAAAAGCCGTAGGATTTTTTTAAAGTTAAAAATATTGCCAGTGCCCATTTCAGATGCCGCAGGCATCGCGGGTACAATTTTTCCTGCTTCATTTGAGTAAGGATAAAAAGTCAGATTTCTCAGATTCAATGAACAAGCGAAGCTACTAGGTTCCGACTCCCGCTACTACCAAAGACGTAGGATGTGTTTTTATGTTTAAAAAATTGCCCTATGCCTATTTCAGATGCCGCAAACACAAATAAACAATTTCACTTACAAGCGGGATGAATCCTGTAGGTTATTTCACACTTTGACGAAGTTTGGGCCGTTATTATAACTAGTTAAAGTGTAAATAAAAGTTTATTTTACACATTAACTGACATGATCATTTATTCTATAGAATAACTAGGTATTCTATGAATAACGGATTTCATACTTTAACGGTAACGTATAATTAGTTGAGATTGTTCGTTGTTATATTTCCTCCATTTCTGTAATCACTGTTAATTTGTAGATTCAAGGCTCATCCGGAAATGAAGAAATTATCAAAAGACGACATCAACAGCGGGATAGCAGGCTTTACAGGTTTCGTCATCTTCGGGCTTCTTATGGCCACGACTCGCCTCTCGAGTCTGCTGTTTGTTGAGGCAATCACCAGGTACAACGTGGATAGGGAGCGGGCCGCTTTTCCTTTTATATTGTTATTTATGACCAGAAATACAATAGGTAAGAATTTTCTCTTCCAGTCTCATCATTTGATCCAACTTGCAAGAAAAGGAATGCAAGTGGTGGTTAAAAAAGTTGGAATAAATTATAAGAACTTATACGACATTTTAAAATAAATACAGGGTGAACAAAATAAATGCTTGATTATTCTAAAGATTAATGTCAAAACTACGAAAAATAAAATACAATGCAGTTTGCGATAAAAGAATGAAGAAATCTTACAAATCTTTTTCTACTTTACCTGCAATGTAGCTCTACGTGAGCACATTTCATGTTGAATAGGATCTGGAAAGTTCATCGCCATAACGTTAGGATATGAGACTCTGAAAACCCAAACATTTCACTCGAAAATGAACGAGACAGACCCAAACTTAATGCTTGGCATGACTTTTACTTGACGCTGTAATCGGGGTCCATTCTTCTTCGTGGAGAAGACAATGAACGGTGATGTGTAGCAGACTCTTCTTTAGTTGTACGTTATTCCATACTTGGAACATTTACAGGCAAATGTTTTAAGCGGGGCATTCACCGTTGCTCCATTTTAGAATTTTTGGAACACGGGAAAAAAAAAATCCAATCGCCAGTTTCAAAAACCGATGAAAATTGGCATAGCGGAATGGAAGTAGTTGAATTCCGCATAGTTTGAAGTCTGATTGGAATGATCGGATGGCCTTTTGAGGACCTCCCTCGAGGCTAGCGGCAAAACAAAGGATCTGCCTACATTGGGACCTCGCGCCGAGGCTAGAAATGAAACTCGAACCCCCCGCTTGAGTTGGAGTGTGGGTGGGAAGAATTCTGCGACTTTGAACCTTGTCTCAAAACAAACTTTGGAACATCCGTGAATGTTTTGCCTAATTTTTCGACTAAAATGAGTGGAATAGAAACCAGCTGTTGGGACAAATGGCTTAGTCTTCCTTTCTCGTGAATGCCCAGTTTTAAGCCGGATAATCACCGCTGTTCAGTTCCACGATTTTTGGAACACGGCAAGGGAAGCCTTTCGTCAATGTGAGAAACCAATGAAAATTGGGGCAAATGGATTGCACTGATGGAATTCTGAATAGTTTGAAATCAAACTGGAACGGCCTGATGGCCTTTTGACACCTCGCTGCGAGGGTAGCGGGAGACCAAAACCACTGCCTAGATTGGGACCCCGCGAAGAGGCTAAGTCACGTTGAATGTAAACACGGAAATCCCCCGTAGGGGAGAAGGAGATGGGTGGGAGTAGGTCTGGGACTTTGAACCTTCTCAAACAAGTTGTATCTAAACAAGCTTTGGAACATCCGTGAATGACTTGCCTAAATTTTTCGATTGGAGTGAGTGGAATACAAACCAGTTGTTGGGACAAATGGAATGGAATGGAATGGAGTACAGATGAATGCTCAGCTTTAGGCTTCTATATCCCCTGACGTAACTACTCTGGATTTCTTCTTGTGGGGATAGTTTATCAAACATCTGTTTCTGATATTTTCGTTGTAAATGAAAGGATACATTTAGCTATTCTCACTATTATATCGTAGATCTTTAAAAACACTTGGCGAGAAATCGATTGCAGACTAAACATTCTTTAAGCTATTGAAGGAGCTCACGTAGTGCTTCTTTAGTAGCATGAAGCAGTGAAGGTACTGTAAACAAAGTGTTAGATTTCTTCATTCTGTTGCCACAAACTTCATTTTATTTCACCTTTTCGCGTTTTTGTAATTGATGTTTAAAATAATAAAGATCTTTCTCAGGCACACTGTACATAGTTAATTAGGCAATTTTGCGTAAGTTTTTGAGGAAGATATCTTGCATATAATTAAAAATAAATAGTAAAAATGTGTGTATAGAAAAGTCTGTACCTCAAAACCAGGCGAACTTAACTCCGAAAAAGACGATTTTCAGGTTATTATATTTTTGCACGTAGAATCTGATTTTGTATTAAGCTAAAAAAATTAAGTTTGTTAGCAATTTTCCATTTATAATTATTAGGGACTATTCGCCTTCGACGACCAGCTTTACCGCCGGAAATAAAATTTTAACTCAATCACTTATGCATAATTTTATATCCATGGATCCCTTAACAAAGTAGTTTTAAACTTCAAATTGCTATAGATATTTAACCCGCGTTCTTTTCGTAACCTTGCACTTGTTCTGTTCCTTGTCTACATTAAAGTAAAATACGCATTTGAATTCAAGATTAAATTGGCGCAGCACATTGTACGTCCAGCACCATGCTAATTGGCTTAAAACAGGCTGATAAGAAGAATTAAAACATACAAACGATAATCTTTCACTTTACTTCGATTATTTCATTATATACTCATTATCTTGAGGATTCCCTTACAGATTTCACAGAAAAATTGATCAAATAAATGTAGAAAGTAAAATCCAGTGAGATATTTTCTTAACCTTTAGGAATGGAAGAGGAACACGCGATAAAATATTTGTTTAAACAATGAAAACTGTTTGAAATGTGTTGTAACAATGAAAAGTATTGTTGTAAGTTATGCCAGAAAATATTTTAAAAAATTTATTAAAATTTGAGAAAAACTCGTACAACAACTTAATTGTTATCAGTGAAAAGATAATTTTTTAAATTTTCCGATGGAGTAAAAATAATTTTTGTGCTGTAATATTTTCGGAAGTTATTAAAGAAAAGCGCTGAAATTTAGTTTAATTTTTAATTAATTAAAATTTCAAAAAAAAAACAAACTCCGAGGTGGACATTCCCGCCCTCCAAAGCATGTTTGTGCCAAATTTCGTTGCTCTAGGTCTAACGGTTTGTCCTGTAAAGCGTCAAGACACACACACGCACACATTCTCCATTATTAGTAGTAGAGATATAAGATCTTAAAGCATAGACACCGAGAAATCACAAAGGAATTACCTCCACAATGCCTTAGCGTCCACGGAAATCTGAATGAAAGTCGTCGCGATGTTAACACATGCAGAGTCTTAATGGCCATCTGTGGCCTCGGCCAAACCCCTCCCGAAGGAGGTACGTCCCGTCATCATATTGGAGGTAACTCGATCTCAAACCATTGCTATACCTACTAAGGAAGAGAGAACCCGTTTACATATCTGGCGACTTCTCACTATGAACTCGTGGTGCCCCCTGGTGGGAGTCATAGGCAACGAATAGATTCCTTTCTGTTTTTAAGCTCTCATGAAATGTTGGCACACTGTGGCATACGTTCGTCTGGTTCTGAGGTATAAAAATATACGTGGCAATGAAACTGCAATCATTAAATAGATATTTTTAAATTTTTGTAATGGTGTAGAAATTTTGATTTCTTCAGATAATTTTTTACCTAGTTCTCATCAGAAAATATGAAAATGACGAAATCAGAAAACAACAGTGGTTATGTATCAGTGCATACGGCGATTTTGATTTTTTAAAATATTTTTTTAATCACAGTTTGAATAAGATTTGGTCAAAAGCAATTAGCTACTTGAGCTCGTCTCGATGTACTTAAAAGGCAAGCAGATGAAACTGTTTTCCATGAATCGAAAAAAAAATAAGTGAGGGTATTATCCACTCGGTTTTTTGGTATTTTCCCACAAAATGAAGTCCCTTGAATTTAACATTTTTGTATAGTGAAGAAAATCAAGGTGGCATCTTGGACCTCTTTTCATTGACCAATTGTGTCAAAAATTTGGCACATGTCTACAGTGACCATATCAAAACAATATATTAAATTTCAATTTTTCATATGCTTCCACAATATGTAGCACCTTCATTTAGCTTTTTCGTTTAGTCCAGAGAATCGAGGTGGCATCTTGGACCTCTTTCCGTTGATCGATTGGATCCAAAATTTGGCGTATGTCTACAATGACCATATAAAAACAATATATTAAATTTCAATTTTTCATATGCTTCCACAATATGTAGCACCTTCATTTAGCTTTTTCGTTTAGTCCAGAGAATCGAGGTGGCATCTTGGACCTCTTTCCGTTGATCGATTGGATCCAAAATTTGGCGTATGTCTACAATGACCATATAAAAACAATATATTAAATTTCACCCTTGTGGTGACAAGATTTTGTGCCAAATTTATTATGCTAAGATTTTATGCTAATCAAATAAATTAAAATTTTCAAATAAATAAGTACAGACCGACCGATAGATGATCAACCCCTTGGCCGATTTATTTCAAAATTTGACACAGATGTACAATTTTGACGATAATACAAAATTCCAAATTTCGTCCGTCTGGCTTTTTGCGTGTTTGAGATGACGTGTTCTCACACACACAGACAGATAATTTTCGCTGAATAATTTCATCGAAACTTTGATACATAGCTATAATTTTGTTGTTAAGACCACATTCCAAATTTCATCCGTATACCAAGTTCCGTTGGTGAGTTATCGATTTTAGGTACACGCAGACGGACATCCAGACCGACATAATTCCAAAAATGTTCTTTTCGGACTCATGGAGGTCTAAAATGTAAGTGTCTATAGGGCAGCGGTGGCCTAGTGGTAAGGTCTTGGCTTTAGTACCTGAGAGTTCCAGGTTCGAAACCCGACTCCATTGAAGATCCTCCGTGTATATGGGCCCACTGGACGCTAAGCCATATACATAGTGGGTCCGATGTCCCCCTACTGATGTGGTACTGAAGTTTGAAGAGGGGACTGCCAGCTAAGGCGTCGTCCTCGTCATCTGACCACAGTTCAAAATTACGAGATCCGTTCAAAAATAGCCTTCATGTTGCTTAAAAACGGAAAGTTAATATAACTAAACTAAACTGTAAGCGTCCATTGCTCAGTTGATTAAATGGACTATCTTCTTTTTATAATGTATCGTAAAACTCAACAAAGGTATATAAAAAGGAAGAGTGTGACTAAAATAGTAATTGCTAATTTATACTAATTAAAACAATGGAAATTAAACCACATTTATATATCTATACGACCTCACTTATAATAGGAGGCTCCTGCTGAAAAAGACCTCGCTTGATAGGAGGAAAATATTCCGTGTCCTTCTTAACACAGGAGCATCCCTTTTTAAGTCCAACTGTCATCAATTCATAGCTAGAACTGAGGAGTTTTTCTTTTCGTCTCTACATGGGGAATGGTGCTGCATGAAAGACTAAGCAGTGAAGATTCATCAAATCTCGAAGAATTTTTTGACGATTACTCTATTTTTCTCTTCGAGTTCTTCGTATAAGAGAAAGTAAAAAGTCATAAAACTTTGCCACATTTTGTTTCTTTCTAAACTATGTATTCATATTTGGTTTGGCCGTGTCATGGCGATTCAAATTTCGGGACAAGTTTCAAAACCGAAACTATCTCAGTCAAACTAGAATATAAGAATATTTGACGATACCACTTCATTTAATCAAGTTTGTAACCGCATAATGTTCCTTTGAGGATAACTTTTACTCTTTCGCCAAAGCCATATTATATGTGCTTTTTCAACAGGTCCTCTTGTTGGATTCTCAGTTAAAATTTATGAACTTCGAGCAGTTATCATTTCAATTTATGCTTCCACGTTCAGTTACGTATTGCTCTTACATGCATTACTTCGACAGTACGCATATTCTCGAAGATATTGTAGATTGTATACACATTGGTGGGTCAGTGATTACGGAGAACAGACCACAGATTCGCACTTTAACCTATACGTACACCATTAGATCAGAAGAGGTTTAAGAATAGTATGCTTGGTAAAATGCGAATATGAAGACAATGCAATAGTGACAAATACAGCTACAAATTCAACATATTCAATAAATCAACAATATACAGTGGCTCCCAAAGTGTTCGTACACTTACGATTTTCAATGAAATAGGGCTCTATCCATTAATTAAAATTAATATTTCCGAATAGGTATCTAATAATAAGATCTATAATCTATCATAGCAAAACTATATGAAATATTTTAAAAACACAATTAAACTTTATTTTTTAAGAAATCAATAATCAAAAAGTAACAAAACATTATCACAAAAGTCTTCGTACACTTTAAAAAATCTTTACATAGTAGTAAATATTTTGAATTTTTTTCGTTAAATTAATATTTAGTAGGATATCCTTTGGAATCCACAGCAGCTTTTAAACGTTTTGAGATAGATTTCACTAGCTTTTTTTGTAATTTTCTGCATCATTGTTCATCATTCTTCCCTCATTTACTGTTTTTAGTTCTCTTTTCGTTTTAATGTCGTGTTTTCGTACTCAGATCTCAGTTCTCAAATGTGTTCTATTGCATGGGTTTAAATCTGTGGCGATTGGTGGTGCTTTTCAATTTGTGGACAATTATAGAGACACCAGAGGCGAACGTTGAGAGCCGTGTGCTTAGGATCGTTATCTTGATAAAAAAAAAACAGAAGTTGTTTCCAATACCTAATTTTGGGCTGATAATTTTAAATTGTCTCTTAAAATATTTAAATAAAGAGCATGATTCATTATACCATCAATAAATACCAATTGCCTAGTCCTGTTGCTGTATACACACAAGGACATACCTTCACCGCCATACTTTACTAGCCAGCTAAGTTCTTGGGATAAGTTCCTCATTTTCTTCTACATACCATTATACGTCCAAAATGGAACAAAAAATATTAGAATTTGATTTCATCTGCAAATAAGACATTATTCCAATACGTTTCGGGTTTTATTTAACATTGATTTTTTTTTTGAAGCCTAAACTTTCTGTTTCTAACACTGACAAAACATTTCTACTGGCAGAACGCCCATTTAAATCCAGCTGCTCTGAGAACGCGTCCAGACAGTTTCAGGTAAGTGAAGTAGAAAATTTTCATTAGAAGTCTAAGAAACTTTTAAACACTGAAACGTGGATTTTCACAAATTTTCTGATTATAAATCTCTGATAGCGTTTTGTTAACTTTTGCCGGTCGACCTTTTCTTACCTTGTTTTTCGATCCAATTTTCTTCTTTAAGCCCGTTTTTATCACATACTGCACTGTAGAATGGGGTAAGAATTAACTAATTGCTTGATATTCGAACTGATTTACCACTACTATAATGAAAAAATAATCAATGTCGAATGCTGATTGTTGTTTCTTTACGACTACAGGCCATTTTTAAATAATAAATTGAAAGATATTACGGTGTAAAGCAAGCAAGAATTAAGCCAAACAATTTTTAAATGTCACTACAATGCAAAATAAAAATAAAGCGACAAACGATAGCATTTAAATCATAAGATTTATCCGAAAATATTTCAGTGTGTACGAACTTTTTTTGTGAGATAAAGTTTTTTATTTACTTTTGATTAGTTCTTAAAATAAAAGTTTTTTACTATGTTTTTAAAATATTTCATGTATTTGTTAAGAATAGGTTATAGATCTCATTATTAAATATCTATTCTGAAATATTAATTTAAATTAATGGATATTGCCCAATTTCATTGAAAATCGTAAGTGTACGAACTTACTTTTGGAAGCCACTGTAGGTTACTTAAAAATAATAGTAACATCATTCCATCGCGCCCTGGTAGAATACAAAAAGAAGAAGAGAAACGTATTGAACACGTGGAAGAAAGCTTTTTAAATACAAAACTACACATGAAACTGATTCTTGCCTATTGATTCAGAGATTCAGGAAGAAGGCCAGGTTATCACTTATTCAGACTTCACAAACATGACGTAATAAATTGAGCGACGTCACATTATAAGAGGATTTTCTATAAAATCTAGACTTTCAATAATGCCTTTTACTTATAACATGCCAAGGTTTCAATTAAATTACACAAAACTTGCAGATACAGACTTAATTTTAAGCGAAGCTGTTATATTAAAATTATAAGTGTATTGAACATTCTGGTAAATATGATATTCAGTAAATTTTTTAACTGCGCATGCCAGAAATATAGCTAATAATTAATACTCTATTTTTCAGGAAAACAACTATATGAGAGACAGATTTATAAAAAATTCCATATTGAATCCGTTAAGATTCAGAAAGATATTGGCATTAGCAGGCAATTCTATTCTATGCTCTCAAGAAAAAATTGATAATGTCTCAGATTACTTTTTTGTTCAACTAATCTTCTATTGCGAAAAATGACTGTTTTCCTATGGCATGAGCTCCTCCATTAAAGAGTTTGTAAACAATCTTCTGACTCTGCTACATAATGACAATACATAATTATTCATTAAATAATCATGCTCATAACTACGGGATTAATTATATAAATCATAATTTCAATATATAAACAAAACTGGCCAACAATTCAGCAATTCAGCGTCAAGAAGGAAGATACATAATTTGCTCCACTGCTCCAAGAAACCAGTCTTTTCCGTCAGATCCCAATTAGTGAGGTTTTTTTCGTTCCTTCAATAGTCTTCTCAGTTAGTCAATGCTTTCGTCCCATACATTCTTAGCCAGCATTTTATTAATTAGCAACTTCAGCAACCGAACAACCTCTTCCTCCAGCGATGAAATTAAATCCAACCAAACTTCTAACTTTCCTTCATGTGTCTTCATCACTCCACTTTCCTTTGGAGATGGAAAGTCCATTTCACCAGTTCAACATTCAACGCTTCTTCTCCTCTTCATTATCATCCCCTTATGAATTCAAGTTAGCTTTGTCGTTCTTTCAGGACTCTTCCAGATCTCCGTGTTTCTCCTTCAAATAGAGTTCATCGTCAACTCCTCTTCAAAATCAAACTTTTAAAATACTGTGCGCAACATCTCTCTGTTCTTGTGTCATTTTTATGTTATTTTTATTACTGTATTCAATAATTGCTTTTCATCTTTTTCTTTCATTTCTGTTTTTTAATGTATTTTTTTTTCTTCATTATAGTCTTTTCCATTGCATTTTTTGTTTTTTATTATTTTCTAGACTATTTCATGTATAACTGTGTAATATTGTGTTTTCAAAGGTTTATTTTCCCATGTTTTCCAAATATTTTTTTAATGTATAGCTACAATAGCAATCCTTCCTTTACTCCTATAAATGTTTGTAGACTTGTTGCGTTTTTTAATTAGGCAGCGGTTAGAATGTCAGAGTGTTAGAGGTCATTCGGGTGAATTGTGATTTCTCTCACTTCTCGTAGTCACTGCTTAATAACCATATAGTTATGTTTGCAGGGCATGGGTCATGTTATGTTATATAAAAAAACTACAGCACAATAGGCAATTCAATTCAACTAATCAAAACTTTCATTTTGCAGCAGACAACTCCCCACAAGATTGTAGACTGTGATGATATATCTTCGGCGAAAAACAGCCCGCCATTCAAATGCCGAGAAAAACATCCTGAAATTACATGCTCGTAATCAAACAATTTAACTGAGAATCCAACAAGAGGACCTGTTACGGAAAATCATTTAATATAACTTGCGAAAAGAGTACAATTAATACAATTAATTATTTTATTATATATTTATAATAAAATAAAAAAAAATAATATACAAACATTAATATAATTTGATTATTTTTTTATATTATGAAAATATTTTCTTCAACGGAAAGATATTAAAAAACAGCTCTTGCGATTCCAATAGACTCAGAAAAGACATC